>JABJVR010016127.1:0-80487 GCA_025773905.1 Chitala chitala | reverse complement strand
ACACCCACACACACACACACACACACACACACACACACACACACACACACACACACACACACACACACACATTGATTAGCCACAACATTATGACCACTGACAGGTGGGTGGGATATATTAGGCAGAAAGTTAAATTAAATTAATTTAATGCCCTCAAATGAATGTATTGGAAGCAGAAAAAAAAATAGGAAGTGTAAGAATGACTTTGAGAAGGGCCAAATAATGATGGCTAGACAACTGGATAAGAGTAACTCCAAAACTTGGGGGATGTTCCCAGGTTGCAGTGGTGAGGACCTATCAAAAGTGGTCCAAGGAAGGACAACTGGTAAAGCTGCAGACTGGTCAAGGTAGCCATGCTGACTCTTGTCCACTGCCAAAAGTACCTACAATGGGCACGAGAGCATCAGAACTGGACGACACAAGAAGGGGGCTTGGTCTGATGAATCAAGTATTCTTTCACATCATCTGTATGGCTGGGTGCATGTGCGTTGCTTACCTGGAGAAGAGGTGGTACCAGGATGCATTATGGAAAGAAGATGAGCCACCAGAAGCACTATGATGCTTTGGGTGATGTTCTGCTAGGAAATCTTAGGTCTTGCCATTCATGTGGATGTTACTTTGACATGTACCACCTAACTAAACATTGTTGCTGATTAAGTACATCCCTTCATGGAAACGGTATTCCCTGATGGAACACTCTTTCAGTGGGTTAATGTGCCCTGCCACACTGCAAAAATGTTTCTAGAATGGTTTCAGGAACATAATAATGACCTTGAGGTGTTGACTCAAAATTCTTCAGATCTCAGTTCAATTGAGCATCTGTGGAGTGTGCTGGAAAAACAAGTCAGATCCATGGAGACCCCACCTCACAACTTACTGGACTTAAAGGATCTGCTACTTACAGCTTGGGGCCAGATAGCACAGCATACCATCAGAGACCTAGTGGAGTCCATGCCTGAACAGGTCAGGGCTGCTACTCAATATTAGGTCATAAAATTATGGCTGATCAGTGTGTATACTTTCATTTATTTTTTGTTAAACATGAAAAGTAATTGTTATAAACAGCAATTTAGAAATACAAAATACCCACACTTGACTAACCCCTACAGATACATGGGTTTATAATCACAGCCACCACCAAGTCCATCTGACAACCCAGGCACACAAAAAAAAAACCACTGGAGACTGTGTCAAAATGTTCATAAACATGTAATTCAGTTAACTTCTAATTGGTCCCCATGATGAGGTCACTATAGCAGATCAGCCAGCATCTGGTTAACAAACCACACATCAACTTGGCACAGCTTTTTAGACTAGATGGCCTTCCTGATGCAATCTTCCCACTTAAGTCAGGTTTGAGACTGGCACTGGACATACACTGGCTTGTGCAGCTCCAGCAGCAGGGATGGAAAGCCCTGACCTGGGGAGCTAACACACTAACCTCTAAATCAATATGCCGCCTACAATGCTAGAACACATAAATGCTATAAATATGATAAACACAAAATATGTACCTAGTGGAAAAGGGCCAACATAAACATAATACTGACACAACAGGCTAAAAATTAAACAGATTTCTCTTACTGTTATGCATAGTGTACTGTACACTCCCTCCACTCATACCAGCTCAGTATATATGCAATTACATTACCAGTTTGGGAAGGAAAACATGGTTTTTTGTTTTGCTACATTAAATAACATTTCTCTATTGTTTGGCTTCATTGAATTTCTTTTGAATTCAGATTAATTCAATTATTCTTCCTCTAATTCAATTCAAATTCCAATTCAACACCTTTTGGAGCATGGCCAGTTCAATTCAAATTCCAATCCATGAATTAAATTACAATTCATGCATTCAAAATTTTGCAGGACTTTGGTATATACACTATATTGCCAAAAATATTGGGACACACCTCCAAATCATTGGATTCAGATGTTCTAATCACCTCCACAGCCACAGGTGTATAAAATCAGGCACTTGGCATGCAGACTGCTTCTACAAACATTTATAAAAGAATGGGTCACTCTCAGGAGCTCAGTGAATTCAAGCATGGTACCGTGATAGGTTGCCACCTCTGCAATAAGTCCATCTGTGAAATTTCCTAACTACTAAATATTCCATGGTCAACTGTTAGTGGTATTACAACAAAGTGGAAGCAACTGGGAACAACAGCAACTCAGTCACAGAAGTCACCAACTGTCTACGGTTGCCAGGAGAACGGTACTTGCCTGACTGCATTGTGCCAAGTATAAAGTTTGGTGGAGGGGGGATTATGGTGTGAGGTTGTTTTTCAGGGGTTGGGCTTGGCCCCTTAGTTCCAGTGAAGGGAACTCTTAAGGCATCATCATACCAAAATATTTTGGACAATTTCATGCTCCCAACATTGGGGATGGCCTCTTCCTGTTCCAACCTGACAGAACACCTTTGGGATCAGTTAGAGTTGAGACTGCAAGCCAGGCCTTCTTGTCCAACAACACTGCCTGTCCTCACAAATGTGCTTCTGGAAGAATAGTCAAACATTCCCATAGACACACTACTAAACCTTGTGGACAGCCTTCCCAGAAGAGTTGAAGCTGTTATAGCTGCAAAAGGTGGGCCAACTCAATATTGAACCCTTCAGACTAAGACTGGAATGCCATTAAAGTTCATGTGTGTGTAAAGGCAGGCGTCCCAATACTTTTGGCAATATAGTGTACATGAATTCGCATCCTGTCTAGGGCATACCTTGCCCTGTGCACAGTGCTGCCTGGGATGAGCTCTTGTCCTCCCCTGTTCCTGTTCAGTTTTGGTGGTTTGAAAGCAAGTGAGTGAATAAATGTATACACCACTGTGCAACATTTTCAGGTCACACAGTAAAATGCCATATACAACTATTTCTTTTGTACATAAATGGACTTCTGGATGACTAAATTATTTCTTGGTAGCTATCATTTGCTTCTCTTTTTTATTCCATTCATTATCTTATTTTTTGTTTCTTTTCTGCCTCTACATGATTCCACTCTTTTTGTATACCTTGTCATCCATTGTTATCCTGGTTGTTGTTGTTTACCTGTCATTTTGTTTTTTCTGTGTTTTTCTGTGCTCCTTACCCTTTCTAAGTCCACATCATCATCCAGTTTCATGTTTTTGGTATGGATCTGAAGGATCTCCAGTCGTCCTGTGGAGTCAGGGATCCCAATATCGATTTCACGGTCAAACCGTCCTAGGGTGGGAGCATCAGGTAAAAAAAAAAAATAGACAGACATATGTGTGAGTGGCTACTCTCCATCTGCCTTGCTAAATCCCGTCCTTCTGTTGATTACTAATATCTGACCCCCCTGATTGCCTCTTACCAAAGCGTCGCAGAGCTGGGTCCACACTGTTAGGGCGGTTTGTGGCTGCCATGACGATGACATGAGCACGCTGCTTCAAGCCATCCATCAGAGTGAGTAGCTGAGAGACAATTCTCCTCTCAACCTCCCCATGTGTCTAAAATGCAACATGCAATGACATCACCAATCACATACTCCAGTCTTACAGAAGTTTTCAGAACCTCCTGCAACAGTACAAAGACAAACTCACAAATTATATAAAGAGTTATGTAACAGATGTTATGGCAAAATGCACCACAATGTTCACAATTATCACACTGCTACAGAAACACTCCTAGATACCTACCTTCTCCCTTTTGGGTGCGATGGCATCAAGCTCATCTATGAAAATGATGGCAGGTGCATTTTTTTCTGCCTCCTCAAATGCTTTGCGTAAGTTGCTCTCTGATTCACCTGCCAGCTTGCTCATAATTTCAGGACCTTTGCATGACAGAGGTGAGAGGGCTTACGAAATTGCAGAATGTTAACTTAGCAGGAGTGGAAGGACATCAGTGGAACAAAACATCAATAGCATTAGACTCAGGAGGGAGCCAATGCAATTCACTCCTCAAGTGTTATAAGCAGTCAAATAAAGTGTCAGAACAGAAATCATTTGGATAAGACACCTTTCAAAATCTACTGAACTGCTAATTAATTAGTGACGCTGCATTGACGAAGTGTATGTAAGATGACTCACCATTGATGAGGAAGAAAAAAGCTCCAGTCTCATTGGCAACTGCACGAGCCACTAGAGTCTTTCCTGTTCCTGGTGGGCCATATAAGAGTATCCCACGGGGGGGCTAAGGAAGGATAGTTGTGTCATGTTTGGTTGGAAAAAGAAACTGAGAATGTGGGATATCTTCAGGATTGCATGACATTCTAACTAGTTGGCAGACAGCAAACTCAGATTCCCCTGATTATATCTCTTTATAGGATTATGTACATAATAGCAGGTTCTACCCAGACAGTATTATTAATATGATTAAACAATTTACCTTCACACCAATAGCTTTGAAGAGGCCAGGGTGTCGCAATGGAAGTTCCACCATCTCCTTAATTTGTGCCAGTTGCTTACGGCAACCACCAATATCATCATAGCCAATGTCATTGAGGCTTTCTTCCTCATCCTTAACAGGGGAAGATAAAAATGATATTGAAAATTATGTTATTCAGCAGAAAGGTCTGTTGGCTTGACAATGTAAAAGGAGTAAAAAATTGTGAATGTTGCCTGGGTACCAAATTATAAAACTTAGTACTATTAAAAAGAAATTGATAAATCCTGGCAACAAAGTCAATATTTTTACATATTACATATTACATATACATATTTCATATGTAACTGATGAAAAAAAAATAACATCAAAAGTGTAGAAATAATGCCAATATCTGAGAAATAAATAATAGCAAGAGAAATGCTGAAAGCCAGTGATGGAAATCCTTTTCTCACCTCTCTTTTGATTGCTTCTCCTTCACAGTGAATAATTGTGTCAGGGGCAACAATGCAGTGAGGGGTAGGGTCTGTTTCCACCACCTTAAACTCCACAGCACGCATGCCACCTCGTACTAAAAATATATCACCTGCAGACAGAGCAGATATGCACCACCAGAGGGCAGTTGTGAGGCACCAGTGTTATCTCCATACAACATACACATGTAAGCACCCAGGCATTAGACAAAACGCAAAATGATGGTTCTAAGATATGTACTCAAAACTGATGAAATGGTACAACGTGAATGGAAATAATACAAGAAAGGTGTAACAGTACATATTAGTTATTTATTACACTAATCTGAATAATAAGCAGACCCAAGACTGATTGTAATTGCCTTTGTGTACAGGACGATATGCCTCCAGGAAGTAGGGTTTGAGGAACACCTCAAACAGATTTCCCGTCAGTCCCACAATGGTGTCATCAATGGGCAGCACGTGAATTCGTTTGCCGTACTTCACATCTGGGCAGGCCTGAATACTGTTGATACAGACGAAACAGAACTATAACACCCAGGTGTAAACCTTATGCTCATAATGTACCTAATAACATCAGTTTGTACCCTTTATCCCTTGTTTATGGTCACATTGCTGTAAATCACTCTAGTACAGTGGTTCTTAAACCTGGGGTGCTGGCACCCCCAATGGGTGCAAGAGTCAGTTCTTGTGGGTACAAGGAGAGGATCTGGAAAGATGTTTTTTTTTGTAGTTTGCATCATTTCCTCTAATGTTAACTCGCCATATTCTCCCTGGACCACATTATCTCCATCTCAGTCCATTGCTCATTAACAATTTTTAGTCACAACTGAAACAAAAATGACATCAGCAGTGCCCCATAACGCACATCTCCTGACCTTCTCCTGACCAATCACAAGACACCACAAGAACTGTGCGTCAATTAGGCCTACTTAGCGTTGAAAAAGCAAGACGAGCACAGTTAACAGTATACGTTGTACTTAGTGATTGTGGGATTATGAAAAGTATTCATGATACTTATCAAATGTTTATTGCTGTTTCACTTGCCCTGTCACAGGCCATTTTTTTTTACGAATTACTATTTGTCTGTTTATTGTTTGGTGATTAATCACTATTTATTTTGATGCTTATTTGTACTTATAAAAATGCGGTAGCTCTTGTCACTATGCCACCAGTAGTAATAAATGGTAGCTGATCATTTGACACAGAAAATTGAAGGTGTTTCTTTTTGTCTTATGTGCTGGGGGTGTGGGGTGGAACTTTAAAATCTCAGGGGGTGCCAGGATTTAAAAAAAGTTAAGAATGACTGCTCTAATACCTGATGACATCCCCGAGACGCACACGCAGGTTGTTGCGTGTTACACGGTTCATCCGTATGCGTTCATCTGCACAGGAGTCATCTGTCAGAACTATACACACGGTCTGCCTACGTTTCCGACCACGAAGGACCACAGTGTCTCCACGGAACAGCTGCAGCTCCTCCATCTTAGCCTGAGATAAAAATAGCAAACATTACTCGATATGCACACCTGAGACAGATGCACAAACAACCTGAGAAACCTGAGACAGGCAACAAATAGTTAAATACACACCTGCGCCAGGCACACAATGCTGTTGTCTTCATTAAGAGCTTCATCCACAATCAGCCGATTGGGCCTGTGTTTGTGCTTCAAGATAGCTGTGGAGTAGTCCTCTGCTTTGGGACTGGGGAGGTGAGCGAACACAGTGCCCTGTTACACACAGGTGAACGAACACCCATTAATGTCGGCTCCTCCCTAAAACCTGTGCTGAGGCCCTGTGGGAATCTGTTGGCTTCCCACAATCAGCTTGTTTAATGTGACTTTACTACACCATTTTATCAAAGCGTGGGTGAAAAAATCTAGGGTAATCTAATATGTATTGTGCAAAAGTTTGCAGGTAAAATGAATAAGAACACTGAATCTTTTTAAAATAAATGACAGCAGTGTTTGTATAGATTTAAGAATATCTGGATGAGTTGTCAGTGTGATTCTGAGTTTGTTTAGTCTAAATGTTATTCTGTCCTTTTCAGTGACTGTGTGTGTGTGTGTGTGTGTGTGTGTGTGTGTGTGCACACCATACAACATGGTCGTGAATTATTTACACTGAAATTCTCAAATTCACTTAATCAGTTATAATATATTTTATATTATATTTATTGATATAAAGCTTCTTTGTCGTTCATTCATCCTATCACTCACATACTCTACACATATTCATTAATTCAGTTCCTTTTGCTTAGACACACACCAAATTCCATGAAAATATAGATTGGTATATATGCAGACAGACACACAGACTAATCTGAATGCGATCTCTCTTATGTATGTACACACACTCACACTGATTTGCGTCCATGTGTACATACACACATTATTCTGAACAGAAACAGAAACATGCTGTGACATACACAAACAGTCACTCCCACACTGCCTGTCCCATTTCAGGTCTTATTACTGCATGTCATGTGAGGAGTCTGAATTTAGCCCTGACCACAGCTCTGTTTACCCCCAAGATAGAATAAGCTTCAGAAGGCAATAAATATATCATGCTTTTTACTTTCCATAAAGTCTATCTGATGCAGTTATTCTCCAAAAAAAGTTGCTTATGACTTTCATAATTACAGCTTTAACAAAATGCTTCAGACAAAACCCTTTGTATTTTAAGGGCTGAGAGAACCAAAAGAACAGATTATAAAAACGTTATCAAAACAACCATGAAACACAACGGCAAAACAATAAATGCATTTAGACAATCATCTACTCAAAAACAACCATAAACAAGTACCAACAGCCAAAAGACACACAGATATACACACCCACGCACACACACCAGAAAACACTAATGAAACACTCACTCTGTTCTCCCTGAAGTTGGCATTTTTAAGATCTGGGTTTAGATGCCCAAGCACTTGGTATTAGAGTCTGTGTTTAAGTGACCAGGGCAGAGCGAGCATAGCAGGGCTCAGAGTTTCTCTAGTGTGTGACTGGCAACCCCAGGAGAGGGGAATTTTCCCCCACCCCCAACCTAGGCCTGGAGATCATCCCACATCCCAGCACATACAGTGTCCACCCCCTTCTAAAGACCACATACACAAACATGCGCACTATTTCACTCCCTTACTTGCACCGATGGAAATTTCCAAATAGGATACAAAGGCCTATACACAGTAGGGTTTATGCACATTTGAAGATGAAATGACAGCTTGGCACATTCCAAAACAACCTGTCCCAGTGTTACCAAAGCCACTGGCACACACATTTAATTCTAGCCAATTCACAAATATAAAAGCAAACAAAAGCAGACATACACAACAACACAACACGTGTTTTAGGCTGACTCGACAACTAACAGTTTAAAGCAGCTGCAGAGAAAACCAACGTGGAAGATAAATATAATGACACGTAAACAAACAAGAAACACCTACCCTCTTGCAAATATTCTCGTGTTGTGGTATACAAAATTTTTTAATGGTTGATACACAGAAGTAGAAAAACCTTAGCATTTAATGCACATCAATTGCTGCACAATTTGTAAAGGCAAGATCCAAATTCTTTATTGGTGTGACAATGTTCCACAGACAGACAGAATCCACTTAGCAGAGTTAAACGTTTTATTGAAACATTTCAACAGAGTCCGAATCGCCGGGCAAATCTCAGTTCCAGTAAAACAGGCAAAGGTCCGAAGATCGTGTAGACCCTTCCAAAACGAGGACTGGGGCTGGATAGAACAGAAGGAAAGAATGGGTTAAACGAGTGACATGATACACGGGATGAGGAGATCACAAGGACAGGGCATCATAACAGCTCAGTAAAGTTCATTAAGGCAATACTGCATGTCAGTTGATGTTTTGACTGGTGTACATACATGTCGGTGAAAGTGAGATAGCATTAACGAGTGGGCGTGACAATTGGTCAAACATCTGCAGCACGTGTGCTCATTATACAAACGTATATATACAATATACAGTGGCGAAAATAAATATTTGATCCCCTGCTGATTTTGTAAGTTTGCCCACTTGCAAACTAATTTAAGGTCTATAACTGTTACGGTAGGTTTATTGTAACAGAGACAGAATATCAATCAAAAATCCAGAAAAAAAACACAATACAAATTTTATAAATTTAGTTGTAAAAAATTTATAAATTGAGTGAGCTGTTCCACATTCCTCTCCTTGACACCATAACTACCTCTCCTTGACACCATAACCATAACTAGCTCCAGCTGCCTTCTTCATGGAAACCTTAAAAATCTCAGGCCCTTTTGTTTCCGTACCCGTAACTCTAGCTCCAGCTCCTTTTGTTGCCCTAACCTAACACTAGCTCCAGGCCCTCTCATTTCTCTAACCCCAACCTTAGCTCCAGCCACCTCCTCATGTTTACTTTAAACCTAGCTCCAGCCCCTCTCCTCATCGTAACCCTAAACTTATTTCCAGGCCCTCTCATTTTCCTAACCCTAACCCGAGCGCCAGGCCCTCTCCTTTTTGTAAGACTAACCCTAGCTCCAGGCTCTGTTGTTGCCCCAATACTAAACCTACCACAAGGCCTTTTACTTTTTGTAACTCTAACCCTAGCTCGAAGCCATATTCTTTAAGTAACCCTAAACCTAGCTCGAGATTCTTTCCTTTTTGTAACCATAACCTCATCTCCATGCACTCTTGTTGCTGCAACAAAGACTCACAGAAACAGGATTCCTCTGTGCAGAGTGGGTTCTTTTTATTTAACACAGTCAGATAAGGGCAAGGCAAAATCGTGGTCCGAAGGTCAGGCAATGGTCGTGTACCCGAGGGGTTCGATCAGAGACGAAGACGAGGAAGGAGAACACGTGAAGGGCAGGAACCGGTCCGGATCGGGAATGGAGAAACACAGCAGGGAGAGAAACACACAAGACAGGTCAGTTTGAAAACGCTTGGAAATGGCATGGAGGCTCAATACTTCGCAAAGCGCGGCTAGTGCGCTGATGTATATATAGGTTGGTTTCCGATGAGTCAAGTCTGGTGGCTACTGATTGTGGGGAGTGACAGTTGCCCTAATCCTAACCTTAGATCTAGCTCCTCTTCTTTTTGTAACCCTAATCCTAGCTCCAGGCCCTCTCCTTTTGGTAACCCTAACCGTACTTCCAGGCTCTCTTCAAGCCCCTGCCTTAACCCTAGCTCCAGCCCCTATTCTTTTTGTAGCCCTAACCTCATCTCCACACTGTCTTGTTGCCCCAACCCAGACCCTTACTTCAGCCTCTCTCCTTTTTGTTACCCTAACCCTGGGTCCAGGTTCTCTCTTTTTTGAAACCCTAACCTCATCTTCATGCCCTCTTGTTGTCCAAGTCTTAACTCTAGCTTCAGCCCCTCTACATTTTGTAACTGTAACACTAGCTTCACACAATCACCTTTTTGTAACCCTCAATCCAGGAACTCTCCATTTTGTAACCATAACCCTAGCTCTAGGCCCTCTTGTTGCCCCAATCCTAACCCAAAATACAGCCCCTCTTCTTTTTGTAACCCTAACCCTAGTTCCAGGTCCTATTCTTTTTGTAACCCTAACTCTAGTTCCAGGTCAGTATTCTTTTTGTAACCCCAACCTAGCTCCATGCCCTCTTCTTGCCTCAATCCTAACCATACATCCAGCCCCTATGGCTTTTTGAAACCCTACTCATAGGTCTGGGTGCTCTTGTGGCCCCAGATTTAACCCTTGCTCCAGCCTCTCTCTTTTTTTGTAAACCTAAACATAGTTCTAGGCCCTCTTGTCATGCCAATCCTAACCCTAGCTCCAGGCCCTCTCCTTTTTATAACTCCAATCCTAGCTACATGCCTTGTCCTTTTTGTAACCCTAACCCTAGCTCCAGGCCCTATTGTTGCCCCAGTCCTAACTCTAGCTCCAGCTTTTGTACCAGTAACCCTAATCTTAGCTCTAGGCCCTCTTGTTGCCCCAATCCTAACCCTACATGCAACCCCTCTTCTTTTTGTAACCCTAACAATACCTCCAGGTCCTATCCTTTTTATAGACCTAATCTTAGGTCTTGTCCCACTCTTTTGTTATAACCCTAACCCTAGCTCCAGCCCTTCTCATTTTTGTAACGCTAAACCTAGCTTCAGGCCCTCTTGATGCCTCAATCCTAACCCTAGCTACAGGCCCTCTCCTTTTTGTAACCCTAATCTCATTTCCATGGTCTATTGTCACCTCCAACCCAGACCCTAACTTTAGCCTAACTCCTTTTTGTAGCCCTACTCCTAGGTCCAGGTCGGCCGTGTCGAATCCAGCCACCTCCTCCCCATGGCACTGGCTGGGCAACGAGTGTCGGCATTGACCTCGGCTAACGGCGGCTCTGGTCTCTAGCGACGGGCGGTGCGACACGTCGGCTGGAGTGTTCATTATCATCGCATCCCAATGCTATGCCATCTCAAGGTCTAATTCGACAAGCTAGGGCGTCCCCCATAGGCGACGCGCATCACCCTCGCCTGAGCGACGTGGGAAGTGTGCAAGGGTTACCCGCTCAAGGACGATGCAGGCCAAAGAAGATAGTCCAATGACTACTACTCGCCACCATCAATATTGGAACCCTCACCAGCCAAAGCCGCGAACTGGCCGCTGTGCTCAAAGCTCGGCGCGTGGACATTGCCTGTGTCCAAGAGACCAAGTGGACAGGTACGAAGGCCAGGAACATTAGCGAAGGCTACAAACTCTTCTACAATGGCGGAAAAGCCAAGCAAAACAGCGTCAGTATCATCGTCAGCGAGAAGCTTCGGGACCTCATGGTTGAAGTTAACCGCATCTCTGATCAACTCATGTCGGTCAAGCTCACATCTGGCTCGTCATCGCTGAGAGTGGTCAGCGGCTACGCACCCCAGACTGGCTGCCCCGAGGCCAACAAGGACGACTTCTGGGCTGCTGTCGACCATCACCTCCAAACAACTGACCCTGGCGAATACCTCCTTATCGGTTATGAAAGGCAAGGCTACAATCGCTGCCATGGTGAACATGGTCATGGAGACCGAAATGATGATGGAGTACGAATCCTTGACAGCGCCGAAGCCCAGGACCTCGCCATCATTAATACGTTCTACAAGAAGCGGACCTCACATTTGGTCAACTACTGGTTTCTCCGACAACATGACCTGAAGTTCGCCATCGACTCGAAAGTCATTCCCTCTGACATCGTCGCACCACAGCACCGACTTCTCATCCTGGACCTCCACCTCGACTTCCACCCACAACGCTCAGCCCGAACAACTGGACCTGAGAAAATAAAATGGTGGAAGCTACCCGAATGGAAGGAAGCCATGGTCGTGGCGCTCGGCGACATGGACATTGTCCCCGACCAAATGGTTAAAGGACTCTGGCGTGACGTTTCCAGCCAGATCTGCAACGTAGCCCGCAAGATTATGGGAAAGACCAAACCTGGTCGACGGTTCATTGATAAGGAAGTCTGGTGATGGTCTGAGGACGTCCAGGACATTACCAGGTGAAAGAAACAAGCCTATAAGGCGTGGATCCACTCCCATCACGATGCTGATCGGCTGTGCTATCAGTCTCTTAAATCAGAGGTGAAACGAGCTGTTGCAGCGGCAAAGGCCTGACACCACGCCACCCTCTACGCACAGCTCAACACGCCTGGTGGAGCCAACCTGATCTACCAACTTGCTAAAATCCGCTATCGCGCCACGCAGGACCTTGGACAAGTCAGCAATATCAAGGATGCTGACTATCAGGTCCTGCAGGACCTAGTAGGTGGAGTGAGTAGTTCAGAAACATCTCTAAGGAAGAATTCCCTCACTCATTGATACCTACCTCCACGCCTGTGCCTGGCCCCGTACTGCTGATCACGGCCGCTGAAATCGAACAAGCCATCAGGAAGATGAAGAAAGGGAAATCCCCTGGCCCTGATGATATCCCAGCTGAGGTCTGGAAAATGATGGGCTAACGCGGCATTGAACTCCTAACGACCCTCTTCAATAAGATTGTCAAAAGCAACACAGCCCCCGAAGCGTGGACAAAGAGCGTCACTGTTCTGATTTGGAAAGGCAAGGGCGATGTTACTGATTGCAGCACATACCAACCGATCTGCCCGTTATGCCACACAATGAAGATTTTCGAGCGGATCCTAGACACCCGAATTCATGCTATTGCCACAGTCACTCCAAATTAATGTGGCTTCGTCCATAGCAAGAGCACCACAGACATGATCCATGCGGTCCGACTCCTCATTGAGAAGCATCAAGAGAAGAACAAGCCCATCCACTTTGTGTTCCTCGATCTCGAGAAGGCATTTGACCGAGTCCCTCACAACCTGATCTAGCACGCGATGCGAAGACACAGCATCCCAGAAGTCTATGTCTGCTGGGTTCAGCTCCTGTACTCCAACATCAACAGCTCTGTGCACTGCCCCATAGGTTTATCACCGCCCTTTGAGATTCGAGTTGGTGTCCACAAAGGATCGGCTTTATCATCCCTACTGTTCGACCTGTGCATAGACACGGCGACAGCTGACTTGCAACTACCACACCCATGGACCCTGCTCTTTCCCGATGATGTCTCCTTTGTGGGTGAAGATTGCATCGACCTCCAGCGGCAAGTGCAGCAGTGGAAGACGCAGCTGGATGACAATGGACTTAGGCTTAACATAAAAAAAACTGAATACCTCGAATGCGGCCCCCAAACCGATGGCAGCGTCCTCGTCGATGGCCAGCAGCTGAAGAAGGTTAACGAGTTCAAATACCTTGGCTCAATCCTCTTTTCAGATGGTGACGTGACACCTGATGTACGTGCTCGAATCAACACTGCCTAGTATAAGTGGCGCCAAGTGAGTGGAGTACTCTGACCAAAAAATGCCCCAACACCTCAAGGCCAAGATCTACAAGACTGTTGTGCAGCCGGTTGTCCTCTATGGTGCTGAGTGTTGGCCAACAAACAAGAAGCATGAACAAATGCTCAGCACAATGGAAATGCGGATGCTACAATGGTCGCTTGGTCTGACATGGTGGGATCGCGTCCCGAACAATGACGTGCATCGGCTAATGGACGTGGCACCCATCTCGAGCAAGATGCAAGAGGCATGCCTATGCTGGTTCGGCCATATCACAAGAAGCAACGAGGACTCCATTGCCAGAGTAGCCTTGCGCCTAGATCCCCCTGGATGGCGATCTCGCGGCAGGCCCAAGACACGCTGGATGGATACAATACGCAATGACATGCACATTGCAAACGTCGCACCCGAAGACGCCCTGCATCGGACCAAATGGCAGACGGCAAGCAGACAAGCAGACCCCGCACCAGCGCGGGATGGTCGAATGGCAACTCCCCCTGAGGTATCGCCCGACTAACTGCTCAAGAGGAAGAAGAACAAGACTCCTAGGTCCAGGTCCTCTCCTTTTTTTAACTCTAACCATACTTTCAGGCCCTCCCCTTTTTTAACCCTAACCCTAGGTCAAGGTGCTCTTGTTGCCCCAAAACTAATCCCTGCTCCAATCCCTCTCCTTTTTGTAACCCTAATCCTAGCTCCAGGACCTTTCTTTTTTGTAACCCTGACTGTAGTTCTAGGCCCTTTTGGTGGCCTATCCTTCACTCTAGCTCCAGCCCCTCTCATTTTTATTACCCAAAACTTAGGTCCAGTCCATATCCTTGTTGTACTCCTAACCATATCTCTAGCCACTCTCATTTTTGTAACCCTAACTCTAGGTCCAGGCCCTATTAATTCCCCAGCCTTAATCCTCCCTCCAGGCCCTCTCCATTTTGTAAATTTAACCCTAGCTCCAGACCCTCATCTTACCCCAGTCCTAAGTCTAGCTCCAGCCCTTTTACATTTTGTACTTGTAACCCTAGCTCCACGCCATCTCCATTCTGTAACCCTAACCCTAGCTCCAGGCCATCTTTTTTCCCCCAACCCTAACTACTAGCTCCATACCCTCTGCTTTTTGTAACACTAACCTGAGCTCTAGTCCTTGTCCTTTTTGTAACCCTGAACTAAACTAAGGTTAGGGTTACCAGGAGAGGGCCTGGAACTAGTGTTAGGTTAGGGTAACAAGAGGGGCTGGAGTTAGGGTTAGAGTGAGGGCAGTGAGAGGGCTTGGAGGTAATGTTAGGGTTACCATGAGGAGAGGAACAGGAGCTAGGGTTAAGGTTAGAGCAACAAGAGGGGTTATACCATGAGGAGAAAGGCTAGATGTAGGGTTAGGGTTACCATGGGAAGGGAGGCTGGAGCAAAGTTAGTTTTGGTTCTTCAAGAGGGAACACAGCTAGGATTAGGGTTACAACAAGGAAAAGAACTAGAGCAAGGGTTAGGGTTGGGGCCACGAGAGGGGCTGGATATAGGGTTAGGATTATAACCAGGAGAGTGGCTCAAGCTAGAGTTAGGGTTAAGGCAACGAGGGGGCCTGGAGCTGGGTTCGGGTTACCATGCTACTAATGCAAGACAATTACATTAGAGCAGATGTCGTGATAGTTATCCTGAGCCACATTATCTCATTGAGACTAACACGCAGAGGTCTTTACGTCTTGCACCGAAGACCGTTTCTGTTCTCTCCGTTGCAATGACAAAACAAAATTGCTTGGGCAATAGCAAACAAAAGTGTGACGAGACAGACTTCTCACAAGACTGCCCGTTTGTATCTTCAGTGTACATCAATCAGACAAAATTTATTTTGTGTTAAGCATCTGAAATTTGAACCCATTGGTTCCTGTTAACTCGTTCATTTTTTCAAACTGCTTATTCAATGCAGGGTTATCACTGGAGCCTTCACTAGACAAAACAGAGCAGAGATCATGCTGGGTGGCACACTAACTTATTTACACTCACTAGCAATTTACATGAACCATGTGTTTTAACTATGACAGGAATACAAATTACCCAGAAGAAACCCACATAAGAATGAGGAGGACACGCATACTCTACTCACAATGAAGAAGGCTGGATGTGAATCTTGGACATAGGTGTAAGGCAACAGTGCTACCCACTGAAACACAGGCCATCTCATGGTGTGTTGTGATGAGCATTTATGAAGAACACATGTTTCTGGTGCTATGATCTGCAACAAATCAGACCTTCCTAAAGCACTAAGCTATGGCTGAGTACAGGAGATGGCAAAGACATTCTTAAATCTAATTTGACTACATCCCTGTGCAAGATGCTCAGGATACAATTTAGCACAAAAATACAGAAGAAAAAAAAGCAAACTAAGGGGTGTGTATCTTTTAATACTTTTATTCAGAAAAAGCTTTCCTTGGAAAAAAACTTGAAAACAAGCAATAGCATTTTAAGGGTGACTGTAAAAAATGCAGATTAATACAAGTCTGTACATCATTTTGACTCACTACCACAGGGTAATGAGGCAGCTAGGAATCATATTGTGCCATTTTCAGCACAATTTAACCAGTCTTAGAATTTTTTGTGTTTGAACCTTCAGTTATATCTGCAACAGATGGACTAAAGGACAGAATCCTTTAAATAAATTTACATTTTGTAAAGAACATAAAAGTTTTTGACATCACAGATAACATAAACTAGAGATGGAAATGTGAAAAACAGACATATTTGACAAATCCCACCCACATTTTTTTATATTAAAATTTTCCACAGATTTGGCAGTCTGTACTCCCAGGTTATTCACTTTTAACAGGATCCAGTTTCTAATAGTATTAAATGATATACATGATGAGGACATAAAAATGGTTAGCATGTCACTTTAGTTCATCGTCACTTTACAACTGTTACTGTTAATTGGTGCAGATGATTTTACCATCTATCAGAATAAGGAATCTCAGATGGCAGTAGGAACTCTTGCTGCATGATCATTGTTGTCCTTGCTGCATATATGAAAACCACCAGTTCTAAGGAGTATATCACAGTTAACAGACTTTTGAATGTGCTGGACCCCCCCACCCCCATCATAAACATTTTGCCTTTTGTAACGTCAAACAATGAAAGTATACAACTTAAATATGAATGTAGTATCAAAGTGTAGGAAACACTATCATAAATTAAATGGAATACCATCTTTGTAAGTCCATAAAACAATAACACGAACCTCATTCACTATGAGCTTTACAATAAAGCCAGTGAATGTTCAAAACCATTATTTTGTTATAGTTTTGTAACCTTGATGGAGGCCTGTCATATCCAGCAGTCAGTTTTTAAGCAAAGTTTTCGCTGTTTGAGGTTGATCTCCATTGAGAGTTCGGTAGTCCTTAAGTGAGAGTTACTTGCTGAGAAACAATGTCTCCATCTGGTGGACAGGCTTGGCACCTCACTACTATTCAGCAAATGCTGACAGTTCAGACAATCAGTGGCATCAGTAGCCAGCAGTCCCAAGGGCTGTCCAGACAGCAAATTCAAAACAAGTTTAAAAAGCACACCACAAGACTAAACAGACTTGTACGTAAACATGACTTTTTCTTTTTCCTACACCCACCCCTCAAATACATACCCTATAGAGAAAAAAGTCATATAAAAACAGCACTTGTATAAAAGTGGATTAACAATTATTTAGGTTCAAAAGTCATATGTAAACCACAGAGTATGTGGTCATATTTTTTTGGAGAAAATAATGGATGGAACATTCCTCAGTCATCATGGAGAAAGAGGAGATGTGTGCTGGTGTCAGTGGTGGCATTAAAGATTGAGCAGAGAGTGGTCAAGCAGTATACAGTTGAGGCATCGAAAAAGACCATGACATTCATTCCTAGGAAGACAGCTGAGGGGGGCTTGGTAACATCACCTCAGGATGACAGAAGCACTGTCTCTGGTTTGGGGTGTTGGCACTGGGTGTCCTTGTGTCAAAGCGTAGACTTGTGTGCTGGCACTACGACTAGCATGCCTTGCACAACAAGGCTTCAAATACCCATTATAATATATCAGCCAAGGACCAGGCCAAGAATGGCTAAACAAAGCACCTCAAATGTGTGGGCATATGTGTGTACTGGCACAAATGCTTGTTTGTGCCTTTATGCATGCATTAATGCCTTAAGTATTTTTGCTTTTTCTCTATGCATGTTGAAAATGACTGTTTATGCATGACGAGTGATGCACACATGCATGTTCATGCATGCTTGCATCTTACTGTATGTATATATGCTGCAGTCTTGTCAGCAGAGGGCACTGTCATCCTGGAAGTGGCTTCGCTGCAGCACTTTCACATGGCGCTCATAAATCTTTAGGGCAGGGCCAAGTCTGATAGACAAGCCAGTGAGTACATCATTGCGTTGCATGAGGAGAAGAGACTTCCCATCTATTTCCTGTTAAAAAAAAAAAAAAAAGTTTCTGAGGTCAAGAAATGTGTGCTGATAGAAGGAAAACTGCACCTGAATTTTCTGTGTACAAACTGATGATACCACCTTTAAGTACTTTTCATTTATTGTTTTCACCCCTAAACAGGCCAACCTTTCTTTGCCATCTTACATACAATGATTCTAAGTATGGCCATGAAGATGTAGGCAAAAAGCAGTCAGAGGGTCCCCTCAGGATAGAATCTGTACTGAAGGAGGAAGGGGGGGTACCAGGTTGAGGTACAGCAAGGTCTGTCTCTGCACTTCAGAATCATCCTCTTCTCACTTGCATTAACATGTTAGGTGTGGAACATGTATATAGAGCTGCTATATACATAGTAGATGACACCAGTCATTAGTCTTCCCTGTTCACTGCTGGCAAAGGTGCTGAAAATTCTTTCATGAACTGGATATAGAAATCCAGTCTAACTTTTTATAGAATTGCAATGTGTACTCTCCATGACTAAAACTACCTAGGGGATTTCAAACCTGCCAGGGAAAGCTTTAATGCAGGATTCAGCAGTCACAAGTGCATCTTCTACAGACAACACACCATGTTAATGGCTGCAAAGGTGGCAACTTAGATCTGCAAAGGGCCAGAAAACATCTGAAAAAAAAAAAAAAAACACTCCTATGTTATGTACTACAATGGGACCCTGTTACTAGATGTCACAGCATGTTTGATGCATGCAAAACCAAATACATTCCCTCACGCTGTTGCATTCAGTTCGCACCTGCATCCTGAAGGCAGCTGCCTGCTCAGGGAATCCTGCAGCAATGAAATAGGTGGCCACATCTGCCACAGTCCATTCTACTGGGTTCTGAGAATTCTTCTCCATCTTCACCAAACTGAAGGGGAGAAACATGCCATTACGTTATTACCATCTTCCCATCACTTAACCAACTGGAAAACAGATAGCAACTGGAGTTCATAAATGCTGGAAATGTCTTTTTATCCTTTGCAAAGTCCGACTTTTGGAAACACCTCATCTGATTTTAGAAACTACAGCATTATATAAATAAATAAACACACATACACAGACACAGCATATAATGTGCAATAACACTACATTGAAGCACAAAAACACACTAATTTAACATTCACAAGTTTCACATTAAAATGAACATAAGGTTAAAAACAAAGTATGACAGAGTGAGCTATAATACATCCAATAGGCTTGACAGCTACTTATTTTCATGATTCATATAGCATGATTTCAATTCATAATATTTAGCCATCTACCAAAAAAATATTTTCAGACTTTCTAAACAATTATAGTTTAAGCATAAAAAACATTTGACTAATTTAAGTGTAGGTGTCATATTTCAATATTTATTAAAGTATTTATCACAAACTTGCTTCTTATGTGTTCAAAGCACACATCACAAAATCTACACATAGCAAAGCTGGCTCTCCCTGGGCACCACCCTGCACAAAGTTACCAGACAAGGGGATTAGGTCACTGCGAAAAAGAACCAAGTATTCTACCCACATGCCTAACCAAACTCATGGTGCTTATAAAAGGGGGTGTTTTACTGTAGCAGACCAACTTGTCTCTTCTGCACTTAGTTATAACATTAATGCTGTGTGTTCCCTCCATACCTACTGATTTTAGTAGCATAAATTTGAATGTCTGAGATTTCTGTCCTACAAGCAAATACATTAACTTTGATTTCACGTACAGACAGTATATTAAGGGTGTGCTGGAAACTGGTGGTGTCATTTCTATTACACACATACCTTCATAATGGTCTTACAAACGTGACATGCAAATGGAATAGAAGTATATCTGATATATATATATTTACAGTATATAGTTCTTTAAGCTTTACTATAAACCATCCTGCACATCAGTAAACATGGACAGCAACTTAGAATGATGGATACATTCCGAAATTATGTCAAATCAAAATTTCTAAAACTAATAGCTAATGAATAGCTAAAATATTAGTTAAATGTATTGATAAGCTGTAACTCAATGCATTAGAGCTCAAAATACAAAACAATAGACACCTAACCTTTCAAGAGAATGAAAATTCAAACATTTTTCTCCTTAGGGAACATGTTTCTTCTGTTCTGCATTCTTTCTCTCGCTCATATCATCAACCGAGTGTCCATGAGAGGACATTTACACACACTACACATCCAGTCCCTAAACATAAAAACCTCACATGCTCTTACACTTCTCCATTCATCCCTCGCTCGTCCACGGTACCCCCGTCTTGGGGGGAGGCTGTAGGAGTCAGTAGGCAGGAGGCCTCGCCTGTCTCAATCTTATACCCGGAACCTGGAAAACCAAGAGATAGTTCATCAGAGTCTACCACATCAGTGAACACACAAACCAACGCACGCACACACAGAAATGTACACGTGAACAAATGCATATACAGTAGAGATGCATACATACATGTGGACATGAACACATGACCTGTCATTTCTCTAACAGATGCACACAAAACGCTTACATGGGCACAGCGATCAAGCACACAACCAGTCAGCCAAGTCCAGCCACAATCAACGTTAAGGAAAGAACTGAACTCACAGCTTTGTACAGGAAGCGAGGAAGTGAGGGTTTCTTCTTCTGTCACCACCACCCCCTGCTCCAAACAGAATGAGAGAAAGCAGCTAGTAAAGAAAGTTTGCAGAAGGGCTCTCGCCAGAGACAGCAGCATCATTGAGATGTAGATTCTTGTTAATACAGATACTGTTACCTGCAGTTCCAAAGCCACCCGGGTGTGGATGATAGTGTTCTGGCCCTTCTCTTCATCTCCTGTGACTGGAGGACATTTTGACTGTAGCGAATGGTCCCCCTCTGGCTCCCCTTCTGCAAGACAAGAGTTTTCAGTGGTCCCTCCGCTACTCAGCCAGAGAACGGTTGAGGCTGACTAAATCTAGCTTGTGGACAGAAATACGCAGTAGGCCTGCAGTTATTAAAAGTTGTTTTTTTGGACCTGCTCCAATGACTGCTCTTTCACTAACCTTAAAACGCAAAGGATTTCTTCAAGTGACAAGGCTTTTATTTTGCATCCACCTCCTAAAACAATTTCCAACAAACATCGTAGACCCTCTTTTCTGTAAATTACCTACTCAGTTCACAGTTCTGGAGATTGTTATTTTGCCCAGTAGCACAACTTAGCTTTTTAACAATAAAAGACATGGTCTAACTGAGCTGTGGAGAATACCTAGATACAAAACATGCGTGGGGTCAAAATGCATATAAAGCTATATCATTTCAGAATTATGCCAACACCATTCTTCTGTTTAATCACATACGTGCCAAATTAAACATGTAACAGCAGAAACTCGTGTACTGTGAGCTCCAAAGACCTTTTCAAAGCTTTGAATTCACTGGAATGAATCCACTTGTCACTGCAAAGGTGGATAATCATAACACTGCTATAGTTTTCTTCCAGAGTGTCGGGAGTGTGACGTTTAGACGGGTTTTAAACATTATTTGGTTTCATAAAAGTGCAAGATCCATAAAAACAAGGAACTTTCACAAGCATGTGCCAAGCCCTTTTAAAGAACTGCAACAACGTTAAACAGAAACATATATTAAAAGATGAAGAAACTGGAGAGTTAGTCACAGCATTTGATGGGCCTTCTCCTACACTTACATAGAGACAAAACGATACTATTCAATGCAACTGTCTAATCTTATAGACATTGCTTTCTATGTCCCAATTTGCATTTTTTCTTTTTTCTTGAAATACCCTGTAACTGAAAAGATCTGGTTCAAAAAACTATTGTCATTATTTTAAATGGGGAAAAAACGTGTTCCTAACCCATCCAAAAGTCCCAAATAACACTAAAGCACTACAAAACACCAATACAACAAATAACCCTTGATTTTAGCACAATGCATAACACTTCAAACACAAATTACCGAAGTATGAAACAAAATAAGGTCATTAATATTTCTATGCAATTAGCAATGTACCAGTACAAACAATACTACACACTGGACATTGTATAGGATATAATAAAACAAATTTCATTGCTAAATGTTTGTCATTATGTTAAACAAATAGATACAACAATTATACAACAGCTATTTAACAGAAAATGATTGTGTTTTGGCGGTTGGAACTTGGGGGCTCATTTATAAAGACTTCACATTAACAAAAAAGGACAAGAAATGTTCGTACACACATTTATATGAAGATTTTGGGATTTATAAAGAAAAACTTATTGAAAAAGTTTTCACATTTATAAATAGTCCAAAACTATCATACAATCCACTTACGAGGAAAAAAAAAAAACTGTAACATTAGATATACAAGCAACATTCAGCATGGAGACTGAATAAACAGTAATTGCTCGAAATAAGACTTTAGATACACCCATTATTGTGCTTTTGACTTTGTACACATTGCAATAAAAGCACCATCATAGAATCATAGGAAACACCAGCACAGAATGAAGCTGCTTTGTGATATATACACATTACTCACAGGGCTGACGTTAACCCCATTTCACTGTTCACATAGCTAAGGGGAACAGCTCAAAACAGAGTACTGCGTTCAGTGGTACAGTGCACAATGGGTTAGGTCAAAAGCAGGTGGTGCTGTTTCGATAGGCTTGGTGGTGTACTGGAAAAGAAATAAAATACACTGATCAGCTATAACATTTTGGCCTAATATTGAGTAGGTCCCATTTTTGCCACCAAAACAGCCCTGACCTGTCGAGGTACAAACTCTGTTAGACCTCTGATGGTATGCTGTGGTATCTGGCACCAAGCTGTCAGTAGCAGATCCCTTAAGTCCTGTAAATTGTAAGGTGGGGCCTCCATGGATCCAAATTGTTTTTCCAGCACATCCCATAAATGTTTGATTGGATTGAGATCTGGAGAAATTGGAGGTCAAGTCAACACTTTAAACTTCCTTAAACCATTGTTCCTTAAACCATTCTTGAACCATTTTTTCAGTGTGGTAGGCTGCACTAAACTGTTGAAAGAGGCCACTGCCATCAGG
The DNA here is from genome assembly GCA_025773905.1 of Chitala chitala. Classification (NCBI taxonomy): domain Eukaryota; kingdom Metazoa; phylum Chordata; class Actinopteri; order Osteoglossiformes; family Notopteridae; genus Chitala; species Chitala chitala. Next base: position 57,429 of record JABJVR010016127.1, on the reverse strand, counting down.
GAAAAATGTTTCCATGAAGTGATGTACTCAGCAACATTTAGGTAGGTGGAACGTGTCAAAGTAACATCCACATGATTGGCAGGTTCCAAAGTTAACCAGCAGAACATTGCCCAAAGCATCACACTGCTTCTGCTGGCTTGCCTTCTTCCCATGGTGCATCCTGGTTCCATCTCTTCCCCAGGTAAGTGACTGACATGCACCCGCCCATCCACATGACGTAAAAGAATACGTGATTCATCAGACCAAGCCACCTTCTTCTGTCGTCCAGTTCTGATGCTCATGTGCCCTTTGTAGGTGCTTTTGGTGGTGGACACTGTTCAGCATGGACACCCTGACCGGTCTGTGGCTACACAGCCCCATACACAACAAACTGTGATGCACTATGTACTCTTACACCTTTTTATCAAAATCAGCATTAACTTTTTTTCAATAATTTGAACTACAGTAGCTCTTCTATTGGATCAGACTACACGAGCCAGCCTTTCTCCCCACCTGCATTAATAAGCCTTAGCAGCCCATGACCCTGTTGCCAGGTCATGGTTATCCTTCTTTGAACCACTTTTGATAGGTCTTGACCACTGCAGACAGGGAACCTACCACAAGAGCTGCAGTTTTGGAGTTGCTTTGCCCAAGTCGTCTAGCCAAAACTGTTGCTAAAATCCTTACGCCTGCCCATTTTTTTTTTTTTTTTTTTTTTTGCTTCCAACACATCAGCTTCATGGATAAAATGTTCACTTGCTGCCTAGTATAACCTACCCACTTCCAGGTGCCACTGTAACAAGAACCAACGTTATTCACTTCACCTGTCATAATGTTATGGCCGATCAGTGTGTGTAAAACCTGCCTGTCCCTAAACTGCTAAATGTCGAAGCAGATGACATCATTGCTGAGCCCCTGCCTAAACCAGCTGTGAGACTGACAGAGAGCATGTGCAAAAGAATGTATAACAAATCCAGGTATATCTTTTAAATTAATACAGAGCAAATTTCACACAAAACCCCTTGAATTCCCTTCATTTCTTTTCCACAATTATTCCTTCATCCATGTTTCACCGCATTTGTAAGGGCAGCCCCCCACCCACACACACACACACACACACACACACACACACACACACACACGGCTAATCTACATTGCCAATTGAGGGTATGAGAATGGGGTGGTTTGTAAAGCATGCACACATACAAATGTTTCTACAATAAGTTGCACTTAGAATGCTGTATGATACATAGCTCAGTTTATGCAAAGTTTTATGAATCTGACTTTCGGTTTGCACAGAACACTTGAATTTTCTTACATTATTTCCTTCCACAAGAACACACAAACATTTTTATTAATGAGCATCTTGTTTTTTTGTTGCCTTTGTTTAGTCTGCTTCAACATACAGAGCACACATGAGAAAGGAAATCAACCAGAAACAGCTGATGGCATACTACTTGAAACCATATTATGTTTTTTTTTGGGTTTAGATATTGAAATTGGAGTATTAAAGGCTAAAAACCAATACAACCAAAAAACAGATTTTAACACTCAATTAGACAGAAGGTGTGCACTTGTGTCAGGGTACGTACAAAATTTTTGGCCTGCCATGGGATGGATGGATCTTTCTCTCTCAAACCCCCCACCCCAAAGAAATACACAGCACTCACTTCTGATTTCTGAATCACTCCAACAAGTAGACACACAGCTGGCTGTACCTGTGCCAGCCTGGTGCTCCGTGCTCACACTGTTAACAGGGCTGCTGCCAGCGATATACGTTTCAGGGTCACTCCTCTCCTGCTTCAAAGCTGTGCATCTGGGGTCTGATGATGGTGATGAAGAGGAGGAGGAGGAGGAGGAAGGGGGCAGAGACCTGACTGTGGACACAGGAGGTACATTTGCCCTGTCAGAGTCAAGGATGGGGCTCGGCAAGGGAGCCACAGCATCAGGACAGGGTGGCTGCAGAGACGGGCACAAAGATGTCCCAGTGTCCACATCAACCTGTGATGGGGTGCCACCATCATCCCCATTCTGGCTGTCATCTACCCCCTTGTTGTTTTTTTCCTGCTCCCTGCAGTTGATTTCCATGGGCTCCACGTCCTTCACCTTAGGAAAAAGAAATGGGACATGGAAACTAAGACCAAAAAGCACCAAGAGGCATTTTGGTTAAGGAACAAAACTATCATCCTCTGTGACCTTCCCTCCCTTCTAAAGGCACCATCCTACTCTGCACCACAACACCTGGTCTAGTAGGCTTTGGTAGGTCTGGGGAAAATATGCAATAGGCAGAAAGCACTATTTAGCCTACCGTTACTACAGTAACTACAATTACTTCCGTTTTTTATACTGTGCCTGCCAATCGTACATTTTTTCGTGAAATATGTTTCACTATTACTATAAAGCTGCCTTTTGTCCACTTCATGAAAAAAACGGTCTTGGAAAAAAAAATATATATAAATCGTTAAAAAATAACGCAAAATTCTAATGGTATCCAAAAAAAACATGCGAAACTGAATACGTCGCTGGATGTACACACTGGCAGCTGAGCAGCGCAGAAATAAGAAGCTTAGCGAGAGCTGGAGCTGGGTTTGCCTCAACGCAACCCGAATTTCCGCCATCGCGCTTATTTTACCTCGCATGACCGAAGTACCGCACAGAGCGTCAGTCGGACTCCCGGCTGCGCTGTACGTTACACACGCGCTAATCATTGATCTCGAGCGCGTCTGCCCTGCCAGACAGAACGTGCGCGCACAAACCGTGTAACTTCTAAGGAATTAGGACCACGCATACACTAGTACTGCAAATGAACGGCGCACCTTCCCCCGAGATTATCCCGACTGTTCTATTTTGGTTGCGAGTGTGTGTGTATGTGTGCGTGTGGGTGTGTAAAACAAACAGCGACGGAGGGCATTACAACAAGCGCTACTCAAAGAACTGCTGTCCGCACCTTTTGTAGTACCAGCGTCGCTAACTGTAAGCACACTGCTTACAATTGTTAAATTATGGCAAAAACACTTATGATACACAAACGCTCTACATAAACTCATACGACTCAAACAAAAAGTAAAAACCATACATGTTCTCGACAGTTGTTAAAAACAACGTGACTGCGCTTGCTTAAGAGAAAACGTACCAGACCGATGTGATCTTTTTTTCGCAGCTAGACAGTGAGGCACCGTACTGACTACAGAACGTGTTAGAAATATTAAGTTACCTTTTTCACCCTGTGTCTATCCTGCAGCGCGCTCTTCAGGAGTCGTGCAGAGGGTTTCGCCGCCCCCACTCCACTGATTGGGAGAGTGATGTTCCCAAACCTGGTCCTGCGTAGACGACCCCTCGCTACCTCTCTTTCCAGTACCACTTTGACTTTGCTGCGAGTCAGTTTTTCCTGCGACAAGCGCTCCTGTGAACTCAGGAAGCCCAATATTTCCTTCAAGCCCAGCGGTGGGTGTCCTCTGGCAGCAGTGGTACCCCGACTTTTTTCTGCCAGTGTCTGAACAGATGCCACCAATCGGTCACCTAAATCTAAGCTGTTTGGGTCAGCTCCTTTACGGCTGCCACCTTTCGTTCCGACCCGGAGTTTAGATTTGAATGACGCCTGCTGATTGTGTCTAAGGAGATGGCTGTTGCTGGCATTAGCGAGTGTGCAAGTTTTCTTTCCCCTGTCATTGCTGCCCTCGTGTCTGGACAAGCCCATTTCCACTCCCTGAGCCCCCCTAATTTTACTGGAAGCATTGCTTCCATTATTGTTACCGGTGCCTTTATCTCGGCCGGCCGAGGTGCCACTGGCCCCCGTTTGTGGTGCTTTCTTGTCTTTCGGTGCACTTGCTTTCACAACGCTGCTCCCGGCAGCGCAGCGAGATCGACTCTGGCAAACCGCTGCGCCACAGCTCACACAACTGTTTCCGCTAGTTGGGACCAGAACCGCCTCATCGTTCTGCTTAGGGATGGCCGAGGTTTTGAGCTGGAGGTCATGGCAATGGTTCGCCTCCGTCAGCTCCGCAAGGCATTCGCTCTCCTTCGTGTCTGTAGGACTATGTGCGCTGTCGCTGTTACTGAAATTGGTGTGTTTGGTTTGTTCTCCCACTGTTTCGCCACTGCCGGTCGCCTGCTCTGGTTTTTTTCGGCTTTTTCGTTGCACCTTGGCCGCATTCCTATAGGAAATTGAGCCCTTGTAGCTAACTTTCAACACTGTTTGCTCCTGGATCAGTTTTTCTAATTCTGAACGGGTTCGGTCTGGGTCTGACCCGTATCGCCTCCGGACCATTCGACAAATTCGTTCAAGGTCCGGTCTAGCTTTTCTTGAGCGCAAAGAGTCGATAGTCTCTAAAATCCAATCACGGTATTTGGGTTCGGACATGCTGCTGGGTGGGTTCGGTAGGATCTGGCCGTATGCCTCAATCTTGCTGTCTTCGAAGTGACGCTGCTTCTCCGATCCGGTCCGAGCCCGGCTGGAAATGAGGCGGAAGCCCCACTGTACGCCTGCGTTACCCACGTTGTGCGCTTAAGGTGGAATGCTGAGAATAGAATACTTCGCTGTCCAATAGGCCGAGCGCTGATCATTTAAGGTGGTATTACAAAGCTGCTCTTTTGCGCACCTGGCCCGTTGATTGTGTACATATCTCGAACCATCATTTGCGAATAGCCGATCCATAACAGCCCCAAAGCGATTTAATAAAGACTATTTAATATATAAAATTACTGATTCGTTAGTGTTCTAGGAACACTCACCTCACCATCACGACACTACCATGGCAAATGACAAAAGGAAAGTTTCAAACTGCAAAGGAAGCATCATACATTTATTTTAACAAGTAATATTTTTATTCGAGTTTTGTTATTCTCAAAATATTACAGATTTTTAACATACTTGCGTCCCATGTAGTTGTATGGGAAATGATAAAATAATTTAACTGTCAAAACAGCTTTAGTGTAGTATTTTTCGAAGGTACGACAGACTACATCACTGTACCCGCATCTGGATGAGTTTTTTACATTATTAAAATGCATTTAAATGTGGAAAACGTGTAATAATGGGTAATTAGTTTTATGCGATTGTTTTATTAAGTAAAACGTCAACTTGTGCCGACATTTTATGGAAACATGACAAAAGGCGTTTTTCTAACACTGGTAAAAGCAGGCGCAGTTATCACGACTGACAAACATCTGGGGAAAGAAAAGGTGGCAGCAAGACTGAAGCCACAAGTAAATCTACAACAATCGGGGTGTACAAGTACAAATCCTAGTATCGAGGTCATCAGCATACCCGAAGCTGCGAGTGAGCGTTTTTTAACGGTGAAAACGTCTTTTCCCCTGCCAACCAGACCACAACATGAAGACACCACTGCGCCATAACGACAGAACCCCCCCCCCCGCAATTACTTTACCACATTCTAGTTCTGATATATACTGATTGGGTTTGGCAATTGAGACGTAGAAACTGTTTGTGTATGGCCGTGGGGGGAAGGGTCTGTTCTTCATGCTGAGAGCACCCTGTTTCCGCACAGCACTGAACAGATTTCGCCTGACTGAACTACAAAGCGCCAAACTGTAACTTTCCTTAAAATAAGATTCCCATGTAGTCACTTGTTTAAAAGATGTCTTTAGGTTGAACCTACAAGTACTGTTACTAAAACGAATTATGGATTTAAGATCTTTCCTCTTTTGAGGATGTTGCTCGTCTCGCACGATACACTCCCATGAGCCTTCCTCACGCACAAATCGAACATTTTCGTCATCGGACTTGAACGACAGCATTGCGTGTATAAGAGCGGCGTGTCATGTCTTTACTTCTACGATAGTAAGGACGATTTTTAGCAGTGCTATTGCTCGTACACATTTCCTCTTGTTTGTAACAAAATAACATAGACGTTTATTTATATATTTTAAGGTCATGGCACTCCAATTGATGCATAAGTCTCAATGCGTTTCGAACACGAATTTTCGATCTTGTTCCAGATATTTAGTGAACATTTATTTAAAAAGGTAAATCTACATTACATGTGACACATAACATTAGTTGTTTGATGAAACATGAAAAAATATACAATTCGTACCGAGCAGGCGCGCGTACAGCATGGCACCAATACAGTATGTCGGTGAAAAACGGGTAGCAACAGATTTCCTACGAGCATTGAAAATGTACGCCTGACGGGCCCCGGTTTCTTGCTTTAACCTCTTCTCTTGTAAGCATAACTTTTATTAAGTGAAAACCAGACTCCGTCCACATTTTCATACTCAGCGGTATACCATTTATATTTTAATCAGTAAGACAGTTGTAGATTGTACATTAAGTCAATGTTAAAACAAGTAAATATAACATTCACACATCCACACTTGGAATCGCAAAAGGAAGTAGTAAATTATCCGCATATCTTTATCAACAACTATACACATAAACCAGCATGCGGCAATCCCTACACCTTCCTCGCGTTGGCCGGCCTTCTTGTCACTCGTTTTTTTTTTATTTGCTGGAGGGACGCATCAGAATAATCAGTCGAATGAAAACGGAGAATGGGGGAATGCAAGTATGAGACAATACACGCGGTGGCTCTTCAGTCTGAAAAAACTTCAAAATTATAATTAATTTCCCTATAATACTTTCAGCGTTCCATTTCTAACTTTGTTGCTGAAGGTTTTACATGTTCCACTGGAAGGCACGCGCCTCTTCTGTCAATTCTTGACTGTCTTTATACAGGCCGGATTCGACAGGGTCAGTCCCAACTCCGACTTTACCTGTTTGTTTTTATACTTCATAGACGTACTGCATGATTTATCAAAATAAACGATAACGAATATCTATCATAAAAGGGACCGCAACGCTTAATCATAAGACACTCAGCATTTAATTATTAAAATCCTTTTTCGAAGGGACACACCGCTGTTAACGCATTTCTCAACGCGATCTGGACCCTTCACTTTTTAAAGTAAAAGTGCATATGTTGTGAACAATGGTAAGGGGAAAAGTGTACTGCAATTAGTGTAAGGTCCACCTCTACGAGGGAACTGTTACAAGCTGATGAAGGGCTGTAACCAAGAATGTTTCAGTGTTACAAAAAAAAAAAAAGTCGTTATAAAACAAATAAAAGTGGTATAAGAATATACAACACAGTTCACATCTAAACCCTGTAAAAAGGGAGTTTTCTGATGGTTATATCTTGTCATAATTGAGTATTTTTCTAATTCAGAGCCATCTCAGTCTCTCGCTGTAGAACGCATGAAAAAAAAAGCCTTAACCATTATCGTTTTCCTAGTGACATGGTTATGTTTGCACAAGCCCCCACCATAGCATTTTGCTGGATAACCAGAGAAGTTAAAAAGGATTGGTATATGGATATAAGAGGTCTGGTTTACCTCAAAATAATTTATTTCCAGGATGGGTGGGATTTGGGACACTGCCACCATGCATGACTTTTCAACCAACAATGCTTTGCAACACATTCCCCACTCAGACATGGGCTCTGTGATAGGCTCAGTGTTGATTGGACAGGTTTTCACCTTTACCCCCTCACCCCCAGCAACACATTGGGAGCCCCTGTCTGCTGCAAAACACCCATAGGAAGGGGAGGGCAGGGGGTGGTGATAGAACAAGAGCTTTTACAGAACAGGAGCGAGAGACTTCCAGGTTTTACACTGCTGAGACCTGACTGGTTTTTTCAAACCTACCAGCAGTAGATCTCAAAAAGCGGCACTTTAGTGCTGTCTAAAGGCCATTCAACAGGAATCACAAAATCATAATCCCTCCCACATCCAACTTTGCACTACCTCACAAACATAAATACAAGGGGGAACTACTGATAAATAAGAAACAAAATGAAAGGCAACACTGCTGACTCGCTCAAGTCTTTTTCTTTCTGGCTGGTGGTTCTGGTATTGTATGAGAGAGCAGCCTTGTTTTTTCATTCCCTTCATTTTTCTCCCTCTCCTTCCTTCTCTCACTCCTGCTCATGCTCTCTGTTGTTCTTGGGTGTATTCAGAACTCTGCAAACTCCTTTCCACATTTCTCAGTGAAAGACACACGAATTTCTTCCTCCTCATAATCGTCGAAGTTGCTGGTGTCACCAGGGCCCTTGCATTTGGGGATGAATGGTGCCTCCACCTGCCCCATCACACAAACACACACACAAAGAAATACATTAACAGGCAACAATCAGTACACACTGTTACAATATTTGCACAAGCAGCATTTCTCCTATACAAATTACAGTACATGGCTAAAATTGTTCAGTTCCCAGTAAGCATTTAATCAATTTTGACTGTCCTTTGAGAACACCGAGGACCCATGAAAAACCATAGGGCACTTACACATGCCAAGGGCAATTTATACAGGACAGATAAATTAGACTGTCTGAAGTGTGAGAGGAAACCAATTCATGCACAGGGAACAAACTCCACACACACACGCAAACACACAGTACTAGATTTGAACCTACATCCCTGAAAGTGTCAGGCCACAATCTACCCACTGTGTCATTGTGCAGTCCATAAAGACAAAAAAATCTGCTAAAATTACTTGGGAAATAAAAATTTATCTTGTAACCACACTTGTGACTGTAACCACAATTTCACTGTAGGCTCCAACAGGTCCTTCGTGTTGTACACCTGTGTAAGGTCTGAGGTTAGTCTAGTTGTATAACAAGGCAGAAATGTACAACTATGAAATCTAAAGACAGATGTAGAAGGAATGTATGTGCAACTCCACTCCACAACCACAGGTTGGTCTCTGTAGACGATGCAAAACACCACAGAAAACAGCAGCTGTTGTCACTGCATCAGCCCATGACACAAACAGTTGCCCATGACAACCATTTCTGTCTCCAAAATATATTTGGGGTGGTGGTAGATGCACAAATTAGAGAGAAAATGTCCTATGCTTTCATACAGACACATGCATAAACTGATAATAATGGAATTCAGATTTTGTAACTTCACCGCTCATTGGGCTGGCAAAACATCGAATCCCTGAAATATGTGAAGCTGTGAAAATAATTTCCTTCAGCCTTTGTGAGTCAGGGTGGTGGAAACTGCAGATTCCTTCCTTTCTACTTTACAGTAGTGATGATAATGAACAGTGTGGACAAATGCATATAAATGCCAATCTAATATCTAATGTCACTCTTTTTCATGGCAGCGTGTTGAGAATGGCAGATTTATTAATTTTGGGTGGGGGTCATGTATAAAGCTTTAAGATGTTTGTGTTTTTTCCTCCATCTGGTAGTTAAACACAACAGACAAATCTGAAGTCATCCACTTCTCAATTACTATCAAATTCTCTTCTCTATGGTCATTTTCAATTACTCTCTCCCATTAACAGTAAAGATAATATTGAGATTTATAATCAACTAAGACTTTATGTTACTGCACAATACAGGTTTTCCATCACTGGGCCTAGAGGTAGACACTGCTATTGTGTACTATGTACAACGTCCACATCTATGTCTTACCTTCTTCTGGTAGATGGCAATCCAGTCAGTAGTGGCAAACCACTTGTGGCCCTTAATGTCATTAACGCCATTTTTCAGGTTGCCAAAGCGCTTAGTCAGATCCACCTGGAGTAGATTCCTCAGAAGATCTTTCAAGTCTGAACTGAAGTGAGACGGAAACCGGACCTGTGGAAATGTATCAAGGAGAAACAAGCAGAGCAGACGCTCAGGATATGTAATAGGAGAGATTATACAGAGGTTACAAAGCAGTTCAATTAACATGAATGTCCAATTAAACTTTTGGCTTTAACATAATGAAAAGGCTATAACATGCCATATTCATTCTTTGCTCAATAAAGGAATATAGGTACATCCCTTTATTGAGGAACTGACTGTGTTGTGACATTTTTTGAGACTGTAGATGAAGGCTTAAATTTTTTCAATTGCTGATCAGGGACAGTGTAGACAGCAATCACAGTTGTCCAAGATGGTAGGCATCCAAAGGACCACAAATGTTCACCTAACGTCAACTTTGCCATCAACAAACCTTCCCCGAAACAATCTTCTCATAGATCTGAATTGGTTGGTCAGCAAAGAAAGGAGGGTACCCAGCTGCCATCTCATAGATCAGTACCCCCAGGGCCCACCAGTCCACAGCTTTGTTATAACCCTGAGAGACACGAGGAGATAGAAAAAAAGACAGGAATATGGAGACTGTGACAGACCTGGAAGGCAGTACTGTGGATAGGAAATTTATGTACTGATCAGTGACACAAACCCTTCAGGTTCTCAAAATCTGAGTGGCATCTGAGAGATTTTTAACATTCAAGCAATTCCATTTTTAATTGGAATTTGACTCATATTTCATTACCTTGCTGAGTATGATTTCAGGAGCCAGGTACTCTGGGGTGCCACACAAAGTCCAGGTCCTCCCCTTTACTCGCTTGGCAAATCCAAAATCTGTTACCTTAGAGGGGAAGGGAGAGAAAGACACATTTCTCAGATTTGAGAGAATGGGGTGGGGTGGACAGATGGAAACCACAAGACAGGACAGTGGTCATATTTTAGTACAACTACCCTAACAGCACAGGTGGGTGTTATCCCTAAAAAATATAACCAAGGTAAGTTATACACAGGTACATATAACCCTGCTGTGATGTATACAGCAATATTTGCTTATATATTCAAAATGTTTCTAAAATGCAGTTCAAACAAGGTAAAAGCAGGTGCACTGTCCTTTTTTCAGTAGCATGATTTCATAAACTAGTGAAATAGTTTGTCATTTATACTCAATACCAGGTATAAAGTCTCACCTGTATGTACCCCTGCTGGTCAATGAGCAGATTTTCTGGTTTCAGGTCACGGTAAATCAAGTCCAGGGAATGCAAGTACTCGAAAGTCAACACAATTTGAGCAGCGTAAAAGCGGGCATGTGGCTCACTGAGAAAAGTCAAAGGAGTAAGTGACCAGTCAGAACCACCAGGGGGCATATGGCAAACATAACAGCACAAGTGGCAAAGAACGTTTGTGCCTTAGATACATGCCTGAAGACTGGATTTGATGTTATAGTATAAATTGTTTCTAAAGGCAACCAACACTGTAACTTAATTAGATCACTGGGTGGCTAGATTATTTTCATTCATGGCCTTGGAGGGATACAACTCTTGTACCCTAAGACTTAGTTTCTTCTAAGACAAGCTCTGTCAATATTAGTGATTAATAGAAAGCAAATGCATAAAACATTTTCAAGTTAAGCATATTTGAGTTCAGGGCTAAAGTCTTGTGCACAGGACACATTTCCCAATATAAAAGTGTTTGTATAACATGCAGCTTTCACAACATTAACTGTGTCTACATGCATCCTGTTCCTAAATAAAATTTAAAAAGCCCTGTGTTTGACAGAGGAGTTCTCTCATCGGTGTATGCCTGGAAACATAAACAACAGCTGGGGGGTGATGGACATGCATATTTAGCATGACGTTTGCCATTGTAAGTTCCTGAAGAAACCCCACAGCTGAAATCATTCCACTATCAGCTGAATGAGTAGGAAAAAACAGTAAATCACTTCAAAAAAAATCCAAAAAAAATATATAAATATCCACCTCAATCCATTCAGTCAATTTCCAGGCTGTCAAACTCACCTGAATCTGCCGATTCTCCGCAGGTGTGAGAACATCTCGCCCCCCGGGACATACTCCATAACCATGTACAGGTTTGTGTTGTCCTGAGGTGGGAGACAGGAGAGAGACAACTCAGATCAACAGATAAGTAAAATAGCCCTCTGACAGCGCATGGATGCAAATGTTCTTGAATGCGCTCACATAACATCTACTCGATCATACAGAGGGAGAAAAGCTACCTTGAAGGAGTACTCCACTCGAACGAGGAAGGGGAAGCTGACTGCTTGCAAGATGCGCTTCTCATTCAGCGTATGTTCAATCTGTTTCAGCTTCACCACCTGTGGGCAGGTAGCATGACTACACTAGGTTAATGTTAAAGTAACACTTCATACCACAACGTAATATTGGCTAATGCTGAAGAAATTTCTCATAACTTTACTACATCAAAGCTGAAGTGAAGATAAAGTCCCTAAATCACTAATCAACAGTATAACTTGGCAGTTTGTCAAATTTCTTTCTGGTGCTCAAGTACATAACATCCCACATTCCAGAGAGCTGGAGGACAGGCTGGTAATGAACTGACAACAGGAATAAGGTCTGAGTGGTGAGCAGCACCTGTGCCACAGAAGGAAGTACTTGGGCACGTACAGAAGTGAAGATGCTCATCCTTTCAGGCACATGGGGTCAGCACATCCCACTTCAGGTGGGATGGCACAACCACTGTGTTCCCGCCTACCCTCAACCTGCTCTGCTGAGCTCCACACCACATCCACTCACCTTCTGTTTGTCCAGGATCTTCATTGCATAATGCTGACCTGACTCTTTGTGCCTCACAAGCATGACCCTGCCAAATGACCCCGTGCCCAGCGTCTTTAACCGCTCAAACTGGTCAAGAGATGCCGTGTTCTGATGAGAAGAAAGTGGACATCAATGCAAGCATGCAACTGAATTTAAAGATCTGTATCAGCAGGGGGTCCTTCAATTTCTGCAGAAACAGTTTCACCGACTGTCACTGAGACATACGTGCACGTGCCCACACGCAAACTCACCCACACAAATATAGAGCAAACACTAAAGGGAGGGGGGCAAGAACACTTTATCACCAGGGAGGGAGAAAGCACACATTTTCAACTGCCATATTTCAGGTTTTTTGATGCAGTAAATCTATAGTAAAATGATACAAATCAAAACTGCAGAACTACAGCCACAGTAAATCAGATCTGTAGGGTTTTAATCCACATTTTGTTCAGAGGTATCACTATATAAAAAAGTTAACTGTTAATAATCTCATACTCAATAATTAGTCATTGTCCACTTGTCTCTCACACACACACACACACACACACACACACACACACAGATGTGTTGCCACCAAAAACCTAATCATACATGCAAGAACGCATCAGGATTCTACAACTGTCAACACCACACAAGGGAGATCATGACTATATTATGCATCCAGAACTCTTGGTAGTACAAAAATAAGACTGTAATGAGTTCCACTTTCACATGACCAAGTGATTCAATGGTTGACAACCTCCCTAAATGTTTGCAAGATAAGCCAGTCAATAAAAACACACAAAAAGAGGAACCGTCTGCTTTCTATGGCTCAGTTAAGGTTACCATCACACCTTTTGTTAATCTGATATACATACTGCATGCTCCCTTTCTCCCACTCTGCTCCCTTTCTCCCACTCTGCTCCCTTTCTCACATGCACATACCTGTGCTGGGTTCTCCCATTTCTTGAGGAAGTCTTCTTTGGCTTTAGCGAGAAACTCCTTCACTACAAAGTAGATAAGCACAATACTTTTTAAAAGTAGGTTATAGTTTGGCTAGTATCAAAACATGCCAAATGTTTCTACAAACTGCATACTGCACAGATAACCACACATTTCTTCCTGAGACATGCAAAGACTCCAACCACACTGGGATATCACTGTACAGAGAGAGCAGGGGTGGGTGACATGGCCAAAATATCATCACTATATTTTTGGGTAGAATCATGATGCACGGTATAGAACATGATTTACTTGTTTATTTATAAACTAACCAAAGTGGCATGTTTGTAGCAATGTTAAATATCAATTTTAAAAGCAATTCTAACCTTACAAGAAACAATGTGTGAAGTATTATAACAATACAGTTAATACTGTATGTAAAATACTTATAAAAGTCTTTATAGCAAAAGTACTTAAGTTCCAAAGCAAAAAATGGTTCAAAATGTAGTTTGCAGTAGAGTTCTACAGTAGCAGCAACCAATGTTCAAATATTCAAATAATATTAAAAAGAGGACACAAAACCAAGATATGTTAGGCACATTTAGAGCACTAAAAATATATAAAACTGTAAGTGGAAAACAGACAATTAACCAACAGTGCATTAAAACGTATTTCCTATTGAAAAGACAGTGATGGAATGTTATGCAGGCTGAAACTTTGTTCCATATTCCAAAAAGTTTTTGGTGTAGTACTGTTGGAGTCTCTGAAGTTATAATTAATGCTGAACTGCGATTCTTGCGATAACTCTCAAATGATTACCGTGGAAACTGCAACTGGCCAAAAATTATCACCACATCACCACCACTACAACAGTGTGGCAATTCTATGCATTTGTTGAATTTCATTCATGCCTTACTCACGCTGCTAGGATGTATATGGACTCTACAATGTTTGAAGCCCGAAAACAAGGCATCTTATGCAAGGTACCCTTTTAACTGCCAATCACAACAGCACCTTAACCTATAGGCCACATTACATGTTTGAAAAGGCTTCAATGTATAAATTTATACACCTAATAATTTTATAAAAACCATTTGTGCACCCAGTCCTTTTAAATTTAAAATAATTGTTAAACAGTAAAAAGAAGTGTGTGCATTGTTCACTTGTATCATTCTTGTATCCAAAACCAATTCTTTTTATTTTTAAAAAATAAAAGATAATTAAATTGTCAGGATCACCAAATCACTGTGGAAATTCCAAAGAGAATTCCTAATAAAAAGCCTCAGAGAGTGCCCTTATGTACACTTTAGGGATCAGCCTAATCTGTTCCGCCAGTTATTAGAGCCAAAATTCAGCACATTTTTTATAAATAAGGATTTCCATTTTAATTTACCAGTGCTGCTTTTAATTTATCAATGCTACCAATAAAAATATCATGTGTAAAAACTTCAATCCAGCAGGTCTTGCACAAAGTCTTGTCCACTGTATGGATTATCTGAAATGTAAACAAGTTCACCCTGAGTTACACCAATGAATGGTTTTCACTGGATTTGAGTTACAGCTGAGGAAAGCGGTTGCATATGAACACAAGGGTAGACACGTTAAAAGTAGAAATGTTTTGTTGAAAAACTATAAAAAAGGTAAACAAACACTTAATATAATGCCCATACCGGTATGTTATTGTCTAATGAAGTGTCACAAGGTAAGCAAACTCAAAAACTCCCCAAGCAAAATAATTAATTCCACTTCAGAAATAAGCAATTGAACATTTTAAAAATTTGGTTTTTAACAAAAGATACCTATAGCAAAAGTAATGCATTCTGGATCAAACTTCAATATAAATTATCAGAAAAAAGTACAAAAGCTCAAGTTGAAGTAACACTAGAGATGTAACGAAAACTTGTTCTTGAGATCATATTCAAACCACAACACACACACACACACACACACACACACACACACACACACACACACACACTTTAGCAGTCCAATGTGTGCAAATATGCGCAAAAGTCACTTTCAGTTCCAGCTCGTAAGTTTAATATAAATTTAAGTACTTTGGATAGAACATAGGGCAATCTGAATCAGATCCGAACACACGCACACACGGATTATGGATGTCCACATTTTAAAACAAAAACAAAGTGTTTCAAGATTACACACTTGATACACTGAAGCCACAGCATAATGACCCCTGACAGGTACAGTAAATAACATTGGTTATCTTGTTATAATGACACCTGGAAGTGGGTGGACTGTATTAGGCAACAAGTGAACATTTTGTCCCTGAAGTTGATGTGTTGGAAGCAGAAAAAATGGGCAAGTGTAAAGATTTGAACGACTTTCACAATGGCCAAATTGTGATGGCTAGACAGAGAAACTCCAAAACTGCAGCTCTTTTTGGATGTTCCCAGTTGCTGTGGTCAGGACCTACCAAAAGTGGTCCAAAGAAGGAAAACAAGTGAACCTGCAACAGGGTCATGGGTGGCCAAGGCTCACTGATGCACGCGTAGAGCAAAGGTTGACTTGTGTAGTCCAATCCAACAAAAGAGCTACTGTAGCTCAAATTGCTGAAAAAAATTAATGCTGGGTCCAATAGAAAGGCGTCAGAACACACAGTGCACTGCGGTTTGTTGAGCATGGGGCTGTGTAGCCTCAGACTGGTCAGGGTGCACATACTGACCTGTATCCACCTCCAAAAGAGCCTACAATGGACACGTGACTGTCAGAACTGGACCACGGAGCAATGGAAGATGATGACCTGGTCTAATGAATCACATTTTCTTTTACATCACATGGATGTGCACGTGCATTGTTTATTATTATAATTATTATCTGGGGAAGAAATGGCACCAGAATGCATTATGGGAACAAGGCAAGCCAGCGGAACCAACTTTGGGCAATGTTCTGCTGGATCCTGCCGTTCATGTGGATGTTATTTTGACCCGTATCACCTACCTAAACATTACAGCTGGTCAAGTACACCTCCTTATGAAAATAATATTCCCTGATGGTAGTGGCCTCATTCAGCAGGATAATGAGCCCTGTCACATTCAAAACTGAGCCAAGAATGGTTTAAGGAACACAACAACAACAACACAACAAGGTGTTGACTTGGCCTTCAAATTCTCCAAATCTCAATCCAATTGAGCATCTGTTGGAGGTGCTGGAAAAACAATTCAGATCCATGGAGGCCTCATGTCATAATTTATTGGACTTAAGGGATCTGGTACTGTCAGCTTGGTGCCAGATACCACAGCATACCATCAGAGGTCTAGTGGAGTTCATGCCTTGATAGGTCAGAGTTGTTTTGGTGGCAAAAGGGGGACCTACTCAGTATTAGGCAAGTGGTCATTATATGGCTCATCAGTGTAAATAAGCTTAACATTTCTTCACGCTAGACAGCCACAAACATACAAAGGTAAGAGCATGTGCATAACAATAAAGTGAACAGTTGTTATTAAGAAAGAAGGGAAGGGGGGAAGAGAGGGGGGAGAAAAAAAAAAAAAAAAAAAAAAAACTTCCAGTCAGTGGTAGACCCAGAACATTTTAAGTGGGAGGGAGGCTCAAGGTGAGACAGAGCTTGTATGGGGTGGCCATTGGAATTGTGTACCCTCCAGATCCAGAACTGGATTTATCTCACTAGTACAAAGGAAACACTCCATATCAATGCATATAGAGTATCAACAGTGGTCTGGTAATAAATGAAAGTTAAGATATATACACATTTGTTTTTTATAAATTGATCTAGTTTTGTAGAAAAAGTAAGTAGTCAATTTTCAGTGTAACAGGATATTAATGCAGGACAAGAAAAAAAAAAAAAAATTGGACCATACATTTTAAAATTACTGTTTTTCTCCTAATTAACATGCCCACTCTAATAGATGCGCCCCCACCCGATAATACAGTATGAGATATGGTAAAGTGCACTACTTCTACGCATTGACCAAGCATAGAAGTCTGGATTTCGGGAGAATGAATTTCTACATGCAATTATATGCATTTTCTACAGATAAAGATTTTTTTTAACACAAAAATGCTACATTTGGACAAAATCCGCTTCTCCATCCCAAATGGATTTGCCATGCATTGCACCAGCATCACTTGTGTTGTGATATTTTCAGTAGTTTTACAATGAATGCACCTTGAATTTTGTCCGACAATGAAATGAATCGAGTACAATAAGGTCTTCAAAACCTATGCTATTCTTACCAAATTATGCACAATTCATTCGGCATTGGTAGTATTTATGGTGTTTTCATACAAGCAATGACAATTAATGACTCATTGTGTTTAAACTGTATTTTCCTCAAACCAGTTCATCAGAGCTCTTTCAGTATCTTCATATTTCACTGGCCGACCAACTCCTGACTTTCTTTTCTCAGATTTACGTGAGTTTTGTAATTGTGACTTGTTTTGGCACCAATCTTAAACCCGCCGACGGTTAACACTGATAATTTTTGCAGCAAAATGTTTTCCTTTTTCCTCAGCCAGTGTAGTTACCTTCAACTTAAAAGCAACTGTGTACAACTTTTTGCTCGCCATATTTCACCCGCGTTTAAGTATTAAATTATTGTGCCCTATATGCCTAATGGAAACTCTGATAATGACTGAATGTATTCATGTTTATAAGTAGTACTTAATGGGAATTTAATTTTTCGAAATTTTTTAAAGAACATGGAAGAACGTTAGACTTTTTAGTAACAAGCTGTTGTTTTTAAAGGTTTTTAAAAACAAACTTCTCGTTTTACAGATTTTAAAAACTTCATAATTTGCACATTTTGGCCTCAAATAAACGTGCCCTGCACGTAACCTGTAATGTGCCCGGGCGTGTTAATTAGGAGAAATATGGTATGTCAAATATGAGACCTGCATAATTAAGACAGAACTCTTTATGGGCACATGTCAGAGAGTTTAAGTGAAGCTGCACTCACTTTCATATCATAATTATTTTTATCACCCACAAACACTGTGGTTTAAAGGGTGGCAGTCAAATCACTAGCGAGAGTTGAGAGGTAACTGCAGCCCCATAAATCCACCAGTGCATATAGCTGATTGAAAACATCCATGTAGGAATTGATAAGTGGAACCTAAATTCAAATGCATTCTCCATACCCAACCCTGGCAGTACTTTGTCACACTTCAATAACAATTGAAGTAACACTTAAAGAGGAAATCCAGGACAATTTGTATCATACACACCTAGTCCATTCACCTCTTCCACTATGTGACATAGCAAGCTACCCTGTGCTGTGGAAAAAGCAGGGATTAATGTAGGCATTACTGTAGGAATGTAAGCATGTCTACATGCTCAGCAGTCTTTTTCCTTCTCCTACCACAAGGTTCTTTTCCCCATTTTTTGCAAGTATGCAGTGTCAGATAAACTGTCTTGAAAAATTAGCAATCTAAATATGTGATTAAGTGCCACTTATGAGCAGAAGTAGGGATGTCATCAGTTACCCAGTAATTCCACCAAATGGATTTGGTAAAACCTTACTGGTAAGCATTTATTTAAATTCAGCTGATACTTAACATAGAGGTTTATTATTTTCAGGGTTGCAGGGTTTGCACCGACAGGTGGTATTAACCGGTTTTAACTGCGGTTTAAACTGCACCGGTGCAAACTGGTTTGCGCCACCAAAAGTGGTGTAAACTGGCAAAAACCCTTAAATATGCTAAATCAATGGTTAAAACATGTTTAAATATTAGAATGCCTTTAGAAGCATGTTGAATCTCTTTCACACCGTAATGGAGCCATGTGGCATGGTTATACTGTCAATTTTAGAATGTGACCACTTTACATAGTCAAAAATTATTGTATGTTGCTTTGGTGCAAACATATTTCTCTAAAATCAGTATGACAAAAAGAGAAATGTATTTAATTGGACTTGAAAAGATTGACATAAATTTAAAAAAAGGATGAATGTGGACATAGGATTGTTAGATTGACCTTAAATTTAAACAGAATGAATTGTTAGGTGAAACACTAATAACTAAATTATATTTTGGTTATTGAACCTGATACACAATGAATAAAATTATAAAGTTTTTCTAAATACATGCGTTTCTGTTATCTATACAATTATATTATACTTTGCACGAGGACTATTTGATTTAACAACAGACATAGTTTTGGACAAGGAAATCTTGGGTCAGTCTATGTTTTTGGTCCATTTTCTCCAGTTAATTCCACTTTACGCTGGCACAAAGTGGCATAAACTATATTTTTGCCAGTTTACGCTACGTGTCCTGTCGTAAACAGGTTTGCGCCGGCATAAACCCAACCCTGATTATTTTCATTATAAGAAATGTTTGAGTTGTATATGTTGGTTGTAAACTAGCAATATACAAAAGCGTGTAGACTGTGGGGAAAATTAGGTGGTCTGCCAACAGCAGATCTACACTCTCTGGCCACTTTATTGGGTACACCTGTTCAATTGCTTGATAACACAAATTGCTAATCAGACAATCACATGGCAGCAACTCAATGCATTTAGGCATCTAGATGTGGTGAAGACAACTTGCTGAAGTTCAAACCGAGCATCAGAATGGGGGAGAAAGGGGATTTAAGTGACTTTGAACGTGGAATGGTTGTTGGTACCAGGAAATACCCTAACGGCTCCACATATTTCCATAAGGCCCGCAGTTCAGGATGTGGAGCTGGCCTGGCTTCTGTCTTTTACAAATCCTTCAAAATTGAGGCAAAAACAATTAGTGACTTTATCATTTGAAGCTATGCTACTTAAAATAACATCAGATTCATCTGTGTACTTACTTTTAGCCTAAAGACCTCCAGGACCACAGACATCTTTTATTAACGAGCTTGGTAATTTTCTCACTGATCTGATTATTAAGTTCGATAAAATTGTAGTTTTAGGTGACTAATATTCATATTGACAGAGAGACAGATATATTTAGTAAGAGCATCATATCCCTAAAAAATTCCGTTGGCTATACTGAGCATGTATCTGAACGAACCCACATAAATGGGCATACTTTAGATTTAATTATAACCCATGGTATTGATATTTCTCATTTATTAGTGCATCCATTAGGTAATGCCTGCTTTGATCATATTTTGATCACTTTTGAGATTAAACTTTCTCCACTGTATATGACAAAAAAAAGATTATGACCCACCATTTGAATAGAGACAAAGTGAAAAAAAATTTACAGATGTTATACAGAACACAGTCTTCACTGATAAAGTTATGTATTAATGCATGCACTAACACATAACTTTAATGCAATAGTTAGTCCGACACCAAAAGTAGCTCCATTAAAAGTGAAATCGGTTAGAACCACCAGATGCACTCCATGGTTTAATGAGCATACACGGCATCCTAAACAGGAATGCTGTAAATTAGAGCGCAAGTGGAAGTCTTCACGTCTCAAGGTATTTCGGTCTGTGTGGTCCATCAGCCAGAGGCAATACAAGAAGGTGCTATACTGTGCACATTCAGAATACTATTCTAAGCTTATTAATGACAACAAACAACCCCAATTTCCTATTTAAAACATTAGCTAATTTAACCTTTAAAGATGTACCTACAGTGCCTTCTAGTATTAGTAATGATGATTTTATTATTAAAGAAGGTAATAAAGTTAACATTAGATTCAGACTATGCTACGATATATAACCTCCAAGTCCGCCAACAACATTAGTAGCACATTCTTTTAGTGAGTTCTCACCAATTGATGTGTTAGACCTTAAAAACTTAAAACTAAATCCACCACCTATCCGCTAGACCCCACTCCAATGCAACTGCTTAAAGATTCAATAAAAATTTTAGTAGGACCTTTTGCAAACCCTACGAACACTCCTCTGGCTTTAGGTGTCGTTCCCAACTCATTTAAAGTTGCAGTTGTTAGCCCACTTCTTAAAAAAAAACCTAATTTGGATCGAGAAGTAATTAGTAATTATAGACCTATTTCAAATGTCCATTTTCTGTCCACATGCTACCTTTAGGTAATATTATACATAAAAAAGATTAACTATCATACTTATGCTGATGATAGTTATACTTTGCTGATGCGTTGTCATTAGATTTAACCACAAACACCTTAGTAAAATGTCTCAAAGACATTGAAACATGGATCAGCACAAACTGCCTATCACTAAACACAGATAAAACTGAGATCTTGTTGGTCTCACATCTCCTGACCTCTGTTTCTCCTTTAGCGACTCATTGCGCAATTTAGGTGTCATTCAAGACTTAAAACTCATTTGGTTTTCATGTTAATGCAGTTTCATTGGTATGCTTCCTGCATCTGAGAAATATTGCTAGGCTGCACCGTTTGCTTACTGCAGAAAATACTGAGAAAATTGTGCATACTTTTGTCTATAGTTGGTTAGACTTCACTGTGTGGAACTAAAAAACCACACACACACTAAACACTTTGCAGTGCATCCAAAACGCAGCGGCTAGATTTATCATTAGAAGCAGAAAGTGCAACCATAGTCCAGTACTATCAACACTCCCTGTTAAGTACAGAACCGATTTCAAAATTCTCATGTTAACATATAAGGCACTGAAAGGCAAGGCACCAATATATCTAACAGAGCTGATTAATACATACACAGTGGAACCCTGGATTGAGAGTAATGTGGTTTTCGAGTGCTTTGCGAGATAAAATTTATTAAATTTTTGCTTAACTTGGTTAACGTGATAACTTACAAGACGAGTATCACACAATAAGCTTGCAAGAGAAATCTCACAACTGAGCCGATGGTTCTTTTCTCTCACGTAAAACAATGGGAGCCTGGGTAAGCTTCCCGCATACTCGTCCTCAGTTGGCGTGTATCTCTCGTACAGGCAGCATCAGTGTGAGCGTAGTGTTTACTATAGTACTGTGACCATGTGTGTTTGCATCCAAGTGTATCGACTGTTCTGTAGTACTGCAACAATGGCTCCCATGAAGAAAAAGCTTGAAAAGGAAGGTGATAAGAATAAGGACATGATTACGGTACAAGTTAAAAAGGAAATCGAGAAGCACGAACAAGGTGTGCGCGTGGCTGAACTCGCAAGATTGTACTGCAAGTCGACATCGACGATTTGCACCATTTTGAAGAAGAAAGAAAAAATAAAGGAGCTACATGTAGCGAAAGGAGTCACGAGAATAACAAAGCAATAGCGATATGTTCTGGAAGACGTAGAAAAGTTGCTTCTCGTGTGGATAAACTAGAAGCAATTAGCAGGTGATACCATGACAGAGAACATTATCTGCAAGAAGACAAGGGCATTGGACGCAAATCTTATAACAAAGTCGCCAGGTACATTGACAGAAGAAGCAGCTTTCAAAGCAAGCTGGGGATGGTTCGGTAATTTTAAGAGAAGTGGCAGCCATAGTGTTGTGAGGCACAAAGAGGCAGTGAGCTCGAAGGCTAAGGAAGTAGAGGCGTTCAGAGTTTGAAAATCTCGTGATTTCCGAGGGTTACCTGCCATAGAAAGTTAACTGCAATGAGACGGGTCTCTTCTGGAAAAAGATGCCGAAGAGGACCTACATTACAGCAGAAGAGACTGCAATGCCCGGTCACAAGCCCAAGAAAGACTGTCTCAACCTTTTGTTCTGTGCTAATGCAAGCAGGGATTTGAAAAATAACACCCCTGCTCGTGTATCATTCCAAGAATCCATGAGCCTTCAAGAAAGGTAAGGTGCAGAAGAGCCAAATCAAGAGGTTGATTTGTTTTATTTTTACTTTATATTGTGTATTAATCATTGTTTCAGATATTAGGGACAATAATTTGTACATAAAATACCATTAAAAATAATTTTTATATGAATATTTTTGGGTGTGTGGAACACATCATCTCACTTTACATTATTTCCATATGGGAAAATTTACTTTGCTGTAGTTTATAGGATTATGACCACAATTTGTTGTGGAGAAGCGCTCATAATCCAAGGTTCTACTGTACTCCAAATCACTCCCACATACATAAAAGTATTGGCACTAGAGTTTTTTTTAGTTACAGAGCCTCTAGTCTATGAAATAGTTTGCCTAGATGCATACAGGACACCAAATCTGTCTCAGTCTTTAAATCGCCACTGAAGACCTACTTTTTTGATTCAGCTTTCCCACAACAGTCTCCATAGCTCACTGTAATATTTTGCTATGGGGCTGCTAGTGTTTGTATTATTTAGTAACCCCTCTCTGAAATCTTTCTTTGTGCAAGTGTGTACCCGGTGCCCACCTCGGCTCCATCTGAGGAGGATGCCTTGTTAGAGCTGCTGACTCCTAGTGTACCCCCCACGGATGAAGCTTCACCCAAAGGACACCATGAGCCTATTGAGAGTTACTTCAACACCTGGAGCACAGGAGGACTATATAGTGCTATTCATAGTCTCAGTAAGTACCTGTTTATTCTGTAATGTTAGCATATCCAGGAGGGGCTGGGCAGCCAGTCAACCTTGGGCCCCCAGAGGTTTTTTTTCCTCCACATTGTGGAGTTTTTGGTCCCTCTCCTCCACTGTTTTCTGGCTTCATTTATATTTATTCCCATTGCTGTTATTCTGTAACATCTGCAATTTCTTCTGTAAAGTGCTTTGTTGTAAAAAGCACTATATAAAATTTATTTAAATTTAATTTAAGTGTTACTGGCTTTGAATAGACTTTATAAATGCATCAAATGCATAATTGCAGGCTTATCATTGGTCAACAGTTAACCGACAAGTTGTTACTCAAAGGAACTTTGCAGAACAATTAAAGTTTTATGAAAAGACACTGCATACTTAAAACAATGGTATGCTAAGGCAGGGTTTCTCAACCAATACGTCACAGAGCACCAACTGGTGGGCCATGACAGTACTGCTCTCAATTATATGGAAGGCAAAGTGACTTCAATCCTTTTAGACAAATATGAAATACTTTTGTTCATATAAAATGCTATGCATTTATGTTCAGTTTATTGGAAAAAATATGTACACCATAAATATTCCATTATTTGGAATAACATCAAACTTGTTCATATTTGTAATTCGAATAGATCCACCTGTTCCTTTTCTGAGTGCATTCCTTAGCAGTGCAGCTATGCAGTTACTTGAAACATTTCAAACACTTTTCACATTATGACACAACTTTACAAAACATATAATTAAGAGTCAGGTATTACCAAAATGGCAGCCGACAATAACACAAGGGAGAAATAATTTTTCTCTTAACAGATTCAAACTTGAATTTATGTTGAAGATGAATAATGGAAGACTTTGTAAATTTGATTGACCAGCTGTTACTAGCAAATCAAAGATTTTGTTATACTAAATGTAATCAACCAAAATGTTTAAGTGGGTGCATAACCAGTCTACCTGCGACTATCTGTGGCTACATGCCTGCGGCACAGAACACCAGCAATTCAATTCAATTTCTCAATTCAATTCAAAGAACCTTATTGATCTCAGAGGGAAACTGCTTTGCTTGCTTACAGTTATATATGTGTGTGTTATATGCATGTGATTAGTGATATGAAAATATGAAAGAAAGAGGAGAGGAGGGGAAAAAAAAAAAAAACTGTCCAGTATCAGCAACAGTCCCCCTTACAGTAGGGAGAGGAGTCGTACAGTTTAATGGCCACTGAAAGAAAGGATCTTCTGTGGCATTCTGTGGAGCAGTTGGTGGTAATCAGTCTCTGGCTGAACATGCTCCTCTGTTCAGTCAGCACACTGTAGAGTGGGTGGGAAGCATTGTCCAGGATGGAGAGGAGATTGGTCAACATCCTCCTCTCCACTACAGCATGTAGAGGATCCAGCATCAGTCCCTGAACAGAGCCAGCCCTCTTAATTAATTTGTCTATTGTTTATTTAATGCTAGAGGCTTTAGAACAAAACCCTCTTTAATCAGATAAAAATAGTTTTATTGTTCACTGGTCTTGAAATTATGTCAACCTTTGCTTAAAATAATTGTGGATAAACTAGATTTTTTAGCTTGAAGTTTTCTCTATTTAATGTGTTTTGTGTTGTCTGTATATCCCCAGAGTTTTTGTATGGTGCTATATAGATGCAGATTTAAGTATAGTATTTAAAATGTCAATAATGATACCATGAAAGAAAGAAGAAAAAAAAGTTTTAATTTCCACATTGTTGGTATGGATAAAAAAATGGACTTACTTAATCATATAATAAATCAATCCTTATTAACAAAAAATTGTGTGTTTGTGTGTGTGACTCCAACCAGTACTTCCACTGAAGGTCTTCCCATCACCATGGAAACCAGGCCCTAACAGGACACTGCACACGTGCACTACACCCTCTCCTCAGCCACTGATGCACCCCCACATCCATCATCTGCAAATACAGATCAATCCTGCACATGCATGTGAAAACATAGGGCCACCATGCATCCATTCAGCAAACACTGCAGGCACTAGGGGAAGGACCATTCCAACATGGCTGTTTCTGAAGGTCTGTGGGTACTTTCTCACCAAAAATGTCTACATCTCTTTACTGTGCCAGTTGTAATGCTACTTCTTAATAAATCAGATATGTTAAAACAATGCAAAATCACCAACAAATCAACTGAACAGCAATATCACTTGCCACTCTACCCTAGCAAAAACAGCAACGGTACAAGTTAGATTTTTAGAATAGAATTTGCATTATTATTATTATTATTATTTGCATTTAATTGATATTTAATTACATATTTATTGACATATTTATTGACATAATCATAGAGAGCAGCATTTATTTCATGTGCCTAATAAATTTTCAGATACATCCCAAAATGCACTCTCCTTTCTGATTTGACTTATCCTTCTACACCGTGATGCATTTTCTATTCAGACCAAACAGTCAACACGATGATAGTATGCCAGTTGTAGTGTTATTTTGTCAAAAAATTTGGAGGCACGTACAAATCTGATGAGTTTTAAAGTAAAAAAAAAAATACATCAACAGCTAACTCAACTCAAAACATTATGCTCTGCCTTTGTTTTTGCACTCCTGATGCCAAAGATTGCTATGCATGGCTAATAAAGCAGTGCTATTGTTATGGGAGTAACCTGGGCTCAAACTCACTACGTCACAGGCCGCACAGAGTTACCAGACAAGACAATTAGCCCACTGAGCTAAAGACCCGAGTCCATCACTGGGATTCTCACCATAACACTTTGACATCCATTACAGTACTACAACAAGTTTTGCACGCTTCCCATTTGGAGAAAAAAAAAAAAAAAAAAACACACACAACCCACAGTCCTTTGTTGAAAATTGCAAATGCAACTTGCACTTCAGAAATAACCTAGCCAAACACCACTGTAACATGGTTGAGGGTGGAGCCCAGTGCAGTTGGATCCTGATCCTGTTCAGGGAAGGTCTGGCCCTGCTTTCGGTACTGCAATTGCTACACAGTGGTGCACATACCCCTGTCCAGTCCCACAATTTGTGCAGATGCAAATGCTGCATTACTGTTTTAAATTTTCTGTCTCCACTATCTTTTCTCTCCATTCATTATAAACGTTATGTTCAATTTTACTTACAGGCATATTCATAAGCAGTCATTCCATTATGACAGTGGCCTCCACTAGCCATAAATACCAGGTCTACTCATTATTCTTCATGAAGCTTCAAGGTCATACATTCCTACAGATGGTCCACTGAACTTAGACTTGTCCTGACGGTGCATGGGTGTTTGAATCCGGCTCGCGACACAATTTCAATCACAAGCTGTAACAGCTAGCTCAGGTAGAAGTTGATCCTTAAATTTATTCTCAAAACGTCCCAAGAAGGTTGTAAGAAAAGTTTACGTCAGATTCATGACATGTTCTTCAATGGCAGAACTGTTCATAAATGTGTTCTTATAATGATGAATCCCATGTGCTCCCAAAATTCAAAGCATGTGCCAGTTGTTCCTAACTAGCACAGATAAATGCCTTGTCAAACCCCACAAAAAGTTTTCCTATTTGATAACTTATGCCTATTCCAAAATTAACGTCCCACAATAATTAAAACACAAACAGTGGTTTGCAAAAATACTAAAACTATAACTTATGACACAAAACAAATGAACACAAAAACAAAAAGTTATTTTTTTGACGCTGCATCATAAAAATCAATCTTTTTGGACAGAAAATGTTGACTGGCTATATGTACTCAACTCTGATTTAACAGTTCTAACTTTCCGGACTCCTCACACTGGGATTACACAAAAAAAAAAACTACTTGGTAGAAATTTAGAACTAAAACTAAACAAACAAAACTAATAAAATTTGTTTTTATTTTAGTGAAATTAATACTCTTAAAATGTATTAAAAAGTAAATGAAAAATATGAAATGCTAAAATAAAAAAATAATGAAAATTTTCAAAACTATAACTATTCTGACAGAAACGCACACGTAAACTAAGAAAAACTGAGGTCAAGAATATCGAAACAAAAATGTAAAGACTGAAAAACTGGACTCCTCAGGTCTGAAATGGAGGTTCAGCAAAAAGAAAGGGCTAAAGGACGGTCATATTTAGTAGTGTCAGTAGCAGGTATGAAATAATAGCAATAATGCAAATAATAATATTGCAATCCTATAATAAACAACCAATAGTTTTGCACAAACTAGTTAGCATTCAAATGTGCACAAGAGTGCTTAAATTCTGTTCTTACTTAATAACAAATCCAAACTAAGAAAACATTGGTGAATGTCAGAATCTTCATGAAAACCACACAAGTGAGTTTCAAGAAGAAATTTCTTTTTTAGAATGGTTGGTGAATGAGGCCCATTGTTCTGAATTCAGCTTCAACACCTGGTACTCTGTATTGGTAAGATGGCTGGCAATGGGTTACAATCTCCTGCCATTCTGTCCATACATTGGTCATGGTATCACAATTACCAACCAATAAAGACAGGACCTGTAACTGAGACCACCAGACTGCACCAGAAATGACTATAGGAATGGCCTGTGGAGCTGAAATACACACAAAATTGCTTTGCGTTTAATTGTGTCCCAAGAACAATCATTTAACACAGACACTTGACAAGGAGCTTCCAAGCACATTCTCCACTGAGGGTCCACTTGCAGAAATTCAATAAACAAGACCGGATGGAAGGGAAAATGACAGCTCCTTACTCCTGCAGCATGGGTATTTTTACTGTATCCCTATTTTTTTTTTTTTCCCCCTTTTCAAGAAACTACTAATCGTCAACTTACTGAGAGCGCCTCTGTATGACTTGTCCAGGAGTGTCTTCTTTGTTTTAGCTCATGTGGTCTCTGTCACAATGAGCTGTAACAGCATGACAGGCCTCATCCACCACCACCACCACCACCCCACACATAACAGGGGTGGGTGGGTGTGTGTATAACAGGTGATGCAAATTCATGAGTGCGTCTCTCCACCAGATGTAAAAACTGGTCTCCGATCGAACACAGCTACCGACCAATCACAAACTGGAGACAACTCTGACTTTTTGCACAACCACGTAAAAATAAGGTACAGGCACACATCTTAATATTTATTTACTACTTGAACTCGTTCCCTTCGTAACAATTTCATTAATAATAAAGCTTATGCAGGGACGTTTACCAGGTTGCTGTCATTTCGAACTGGCGACCAAAAATCGAGTAACGCCAAACCGGCCTGTGTTTGGGGCGTTCAGGTACAATTAAACTGACAGAGAGTATATAGCCACCGGTCATCTATACCACTTGACGTGTTGTGGGGTACCACTGTTTACCCGTGACGGTGATCATGACCACGAACATGCACAAAAGCAGGTCAGAAGCAGTTTCTTACCACTCTCCATCTCGCTGCCCTTCTTGGCGGTGGGCGCGTTGCCCATGTCTGCAGGCCGGGTAGCTGTGCGATCCCTCGGCTCTACTCTCTCCCGCTGTCGCCGTTCACTTCGATACCGTTTCCAGATTTTCGATTCTTGCTTGGGATCGGTCCTTGTCGATGTTAGCAGTTAGCTAGCCAGATAGCTAGCCCGTCGTTTATAACCCCCCCAGAACTAAAATAATTGTT
This sequence comes from Chitala chitala, assembly GCA_025773905.1. NCBI lineage: Eukaryota > Metazoa > Chordata > Actinopteri > Osteoglossiformes > Notopteridae > Chitala > Chitala chitala. The sequence continues at coordinate 28,242 of JABJVR010016127.1, read as the reverse complement.
TGTCATAAAAAACAAGTATGTATACATATATACACACACACACATATACACACACGCGTTTTCATACACTTAAAGTACAATACCGAACCAAGAAAAGTGGGGTATATCCTCGTGCTTCGGTCGTAAAAGTTTTTTTTCTGTTCCTCCTAGTCGAATTCAGCGCACCAAACCCAGTTCGGATCTTCGATCCCCGTCTGTTCCCCAACTCAACCCCCGTCAAGGCCCCAACTCTCGTATTCCTTTGAGAAAACCGTCGGAGCCGCTACGAGTGCACACTGCTTCCACTGTGCCACACCCCCTGCTTTCCTTATCCTGGTCCCAATTGATTTTTTAAAATCCGGTACCGATTAAAAACGGGCCAAATCAACAGTAACCCCCACTTAATCCTCAGTATCCAGCAGACGGAACTCCGGCCTCAAAAAAATCCCGCCTTTCCAGAAAGTTCATTGGGCCACATAAGGATGATAGGCAGGCCATATCCGTCGCGGATTGGATTGCGTTTACTACATGCAGTCTTGGGGGTTCTGTGGTTAGTCAATTATTTGTCAACATTTTTATTTTTTAAACCCGCCCGGTATCACTGAATAACATCACCCGTTACATTTCTTACCTCTAAAGGTTTATTTTAATGCGAATTTTCGGTTAAACTGCTAATCCAAGTTAATCAGTAGTTCTCCCAAAATCCGTATCATTGGAGCAATTAATATTGGCTGTCAGTGAAAAGGCCCGATGGAGAAGCGGCCTCGCTAACCCCTCCCGCCCGGCTAATCCGTGATTGGCTAAGTGACGTCAGATGCAAGATATTTTTAGAAAGTTGGTCAGAATTTAAGGCACGCGGTTACACTACGAGGAGAATAGTAACCAAGAGGCTGCAAAGGTGAATTCGAATTTCTAATGGTGGACAAATTATGCTCCGCTAACAAGCGCCCAAACAGGATACAGTAATACTGAATATGAAATAATTTAAATAAAAATCTAATTCATCACCACAACAAAAGGTTAAAAGGTCTCAATAGGTAGTTTTCTAATACACATACACCTCAGCAACAAGGTTCATCGAGAAAACTTAAAACGGAGATTGTACAGATGTATTTAAATGCTAGATCTGACTTCATTACCTTAACGGAACACACAGTAGCCAGACCGTTAAATTGAGTGAAATCTTTATATTAAACTTTGTCCATGTTCATTATTCAATACCGAGAACAGTAGAATATTACATATTGCATTAGATTTAAAAAGCACCTTTCTATCTGACTAGACTTTGACAAGGATCAAACGAGGGGGGAAAAGGGGGAGAATGTCCAGATGACAGCAGTACCCTGATCCATTTACCCTGCTGGATGTTGTTGCCTAGCAACACTCCAATGACCAGATTGTCACTTAAAATGGAATGAGAGAGAGAGAGAGAGAGATCGATGTACTGCCTCATTGCAGCATTTTATGAATGAAACAAAAGAGCTCCACCTTCGTCACTGCAGATAGGCACCATTCTGTTTCCTCTATGCTGCTGGTAGACTGTAAAAAATATACTATATGCAGTATGTTGTACCATATTTCACCTGTAAGCAATGCTAAGCAAAAAAAAACCATAAAGTACTAAAAAGACATTTATAAAAAAAAAAAAAAAAAACTCAAAGATCCACACCCATGGCCCTTGCTTTTGCTTTCACACACAGGAGTTTCCCTTTCCAGATCACTGGTCTCTGAAGTGTCAGTTTCTTAATGCAAATCAAACAGGAATGATACCAGTTTTTCAACCAGGAGTTAAAAAAAGCTTCCCAGTTTGACAGTTTCCTCTGTAGGTATGGAGGTCCCAATCACAGTGAAATGCCAACAACTAGTGATAGCATTCTAAGTGCTGTAAGGCAATAATACTGAGTTTGTGTGTGTGTGTGTTTATCAGATCCACTTTTCAACATTCCTTACAGGCAGTCCATGGAGTTCTCAGGAAGAAAACTATGGGACACGCTCTTGCCAGAAGGACAGGAAGGGGTCACCATAGTATTGGAGACAAGATCTACATTCTCAGAGTCCCCCATCTTCTCTGTGCAGCCTTCCCAGTTAATGTGAAAACGTGTTACCCGTGGATTAGAGGCCAAGATGTTCCTCTGGAGCTGAAAAATACAATAAAACGGTACATTAAGCATAAAATAAAGTCAGCCCTCTTAAACCTCTTCAAAATGTTCACACCAATTATAGTGTAAAGACATCCAGGCCAAAGCTAAATAATGCTGAAAAATTATGAGGACGATATGTGCCAAGTGATCTTCTGGACTTCGCTAGTTCCATGACATTCCATACTGCAGTCTTGTTTATATTGCCCAAGATATTGAATTGTATTCCCCATGGATGGACAGCACAAGACATAAGCGACACTTGTAACGTCAGTTAAGGTCTTGTGAGTGAGGCCATTTTGCCACAGGCATCACATTTGTCATACAGGAACATGAGGGATTTGGATAGTTTCCCCCAACTGTCATGTTGCACTAATAAAACAAGTCCGTGGCATATACAAAACTTGGCTGCAATTTTGTCACAATGTAGTGGTATCTGCTGAATTTGTTTATTTTTAGCCAAATTAAATATAAGGAACAAAGGTTCTCAGTGGGTAGCACCATGTTCTCACATTTCTAGGGCTGCACACGAGATTCCTGCCCTGGGTCTGTGTTTGTGTGCATGTTGGTTTGCTGTGTTGCACAATAATGTCCAGCTCTACAACAGGTTTGAGTACACTGGAGTACACTCTATTGGGAAGTGTGTATAAACAGAATGTGCACCTTGTGACTATTGTGGTTTCCCTCTATGCCCAAAGCATTGCAGCTCATACACGTTGGTATGTCAAAATCCATTTTATATGCATGTCCTGTGTTGACCTGCTGTGCTGTTGAGGGTGTACCTGAACTTACATTTTAGGATTGTTGTGACAAAACTGCTGGAACCAAAGTGTAAAAATCTTGCCACAACTGTCTAAATACTACTAGGGTATCGCTACCCAACCTTGGGGCTGCAACACCATATGGAGTCACCAAATATACAAACGAAATCACAAGAAAATGTGTAAAAGTGGTTAATTACACAGGTTTTAAATTTAATTTTAGAAATACAAATTTAACATACAAATATTAATAAAATCAGTGAAAAATATAACCATTATCATTTTTAAACTAGAGTCACGAAAAAATTCAGGACATCAAAATGATGTCGTAAACCCAACATGTTTGGGAGGCTTTGTCATACGTTAAGACAATCAATTTTCTGAGTGCTTGTTGCTATGAACCTATTCATTCTCATGGAGACAATGTCTGTAAATGAATACAAAAAAGACATACACTTTGCATATGGACCATAGATCATGAAGACCATTTTGTGTAAAAATATTTTAAGTGAAAATATCACCAGACACAATTACAAAAACTCATGTGAGCTAATATGAATTATTATTGCGTTGAACTCAGTGCATATTACAGCCAAGTTTGGCGACTAAAACTGAGAAGTATAATGTTATGCAAATACCTGTGAATAGTCTGGCTTGAGAGGTGGATTCTCACGCAGCTCTGGGTCAGTGTACTCATTGTTGACATAGTAGCCGACTCGGATGAATTCTTGCCCACGATACGTGCAAGTGATAAGCACCACTGTCACCCCCACTGCATCCGTTTCTGGAATTAGCTGTGCATCTGGTGCATCCGCCTGCCACATGGTGGGATTGAGGGAAGCAGTGGATGAGACAAAGGATAAAAAAGGTTAAGTACGTTATCTAAAGTAGCCAGCAAAATGTGCTGAGTACTTCTTGAAGAAGCACACTTAGATAATATGACACTACAGTAAAAAACAACTTTGATCTCACCAAAAGTAAACTAGAATCGATACACAAAATGTGCCACAACTACTTGCTGTCAATGTCCAATTTGTATTAATTCTGTAAAAAAATAAAAAAACTGGCCTTTCCCAGTACTCCCTTTAATCAGTCAGTCATCTTATATACCACTTCATCCCATCAAGGGTCGCAGGAAGCCCGGAGCCCACCCCAAGACACACAGCGCGGGGCACCAACCCACCAAAGGGCACATACACATTACAGGCAATTTAGAGACACCAATCAACCTAACCCACATGTCTTTGGACTGTGGGAGGAAACCGGAGAACCTGGAGAAAACCCACCAAGCACAGGGAGAACATGCAAACTCCACACACAGACCCAGAGGTGGGAGGCAACAGTGCTAATCACCACACCACCGCGCCACTTCCTTTAATCTAGACAATGGGCTGAAGTGGAACAAAATACTACAAGATGCTTCTATGTGCCTTACAAACTACAGAACAAATGGTTCTACTGAAGTGTGCACGAGTATTGCACAAAATGAAAAGTATAGACCCATGTACAGTGCAAATGGTATACAATAACTACAATAACTGCACATGGTACTGTTATATGTCACATGTAAAAAATCCTCTCTAAAAGGCATATACCCAATTGCTTTTTTAAATGCATAATGACTACAAAATCACACAGAACGCCATCCTATTAGCAATAATTAAGTATGCTGTGAAGTGACACAATCAAATTAACTAAGCCCTGGCTTTTCTGAGGCACTATATGATCAGCCCAAGACTGACCTCACCTGAAACACAAACATATGCCTCCCAGCTGGCACTGGACCCACTAATACAGAGTCAAGGATCTGGTCGTATTCCTCGCTCTCCGCTGAACCCACGTATATGATCTTCCATTCCAAATCTGAAAAACGCAAAAAAAAAAAAAAAAAAAAAAATTTGAAAATCCGGACGCAAAAATAATACAAATTACACGACATGAAAGGTTTACGTGGACAAGGGATATAACTGCAGCACACCGACGTTGCACGCTGGCAGTACGACTGCCTTACAGCGGCATATCGGATCTTTTAACATCGGTGTAAATTACACGGCTGGTAGAAATACATCTGCCAAAGATTTTACTACGGATTGCCGCGAACATGCTGGAAATGCACATTTACACGTGAGCGCCAATACTGAAAGGTTATCTAAACGTAGCGGGCATTTATAGCACCGACAAGCCACTTAACTATTCCAGTCTGAAGTGATGAAAAGTGCCGTGTAGAGTTTGTTGTACTTTTGACTAAAGTCTTCCACGGACCATAAACGTAGAAAATGTGATAGGTTATCACTGTTTAAAATAATTAGTGATATTAGATATCATTGCAATATCTATTTTAAGTCAATTATTTACATATCAAAATCCCGAAGACAGGTGTGTGCAGATTATTACTGCTACTACACTATCACTGATCATATCGGTTTGTTTGTAACACACACTCGAACTGTACTGAGGGAAGCAGCCGCACGAAGAGCAGCACATATCAACTCAGAGCTAAACTTCATACCTCAGTCAGAGCGGTAGAAACAGAAAATAGCGCTATCTAGTTTTATATTTCTTCACGCTCTATCATGGACACGTCTGTCAACCACCGTAAGATACAGCTGCTTTAGTCGCGGGCAAAACAGCCTACCCTCGGGAAGGTCCTCCATACATTCAAACGTGATCTCAAACTGAAAGGGGTTTCCAAAATGACTCGGGTTATCCAGAACCGCGACATTTAACACTTGAACCTTCGCCATTACTGCCACGGCTGATCCAAGCCACAAGATGAAAAACAAGCGGCTTTTCCCGCTGGATAATTCCTACTGGATAAAAGGGACACTACTGCAGCGGAGTCTTCAAATTTCGTGATTAACCCCGTTCACCAGAATTCCGTTTTATGAGCAGTTTCTTCAAAACACAATGCTGAGGTTCAGCCAAGCTGACCCCAGAAGAGCTTGCGGCGCTTCGCTGCAGAGATGACTACCGGCAGCGCTCTCACGGTCCCACCGTTGCTGACATTACTCAACAAACCGCTCGGTTCAAGCGCGACTGACTTTAATTTGTCCTCGACAGTGTTTTTAATATCGTCCTGCCCTTCTGTTGCAGTATTATTCAACTCGAATGAGACAGAATGGCTCCCTCCCGCCAGTGCATTTGGAGGGACCGAGGCCGCACGTCAGAGAGCGCTGTGACTTTTCGCTCATGATTGGCTGGAAGAACACGTGGAGGCTTGTTCCGCTGCCTGTGGACGGCCAGTGAAGTTATCCCGACGGAAGTGTCCCTGTACCGACCCAAAATTTCCCTACAGTAGTCCATTATGGTTAAGATGTTCATAGTTACGCTTCTGGACTAGATAACACTTAACTTAATTTCGTTTAGATTTTTTTTTATCACTTAATCAGTATTCCACACTGTCGTATTGCATCATTTACATGATTTCAGTGTTTCGATATACGTTGTAATTATGGTTTAAATTAAATATGTAGTATATACAATCATCCTGACGCTTTTTGTTGCCACAAGTACAGATAGTTGTGAACACTTTAAGGTTCTCGAGTGTTCTGGTGAGAACCCAAAATTGCTTAAGTTAATTAGACATAATGGAATCAGTTAGCCCTTTCCCCAGAATTCCCCAGAACAAAACATAACCAGTTGTCATCATTGTAATGCTGTTTTGTATTTATATTAGAAAAGGCAGTGCATCCAGCAACAACTTGATTGTGTGACATCTTTAAAATAGCATATATCCTGAATAGAACACTCGGGCAGGTGCAAAAGAAGTGAGGTAATACTATAGAAATATGGGTGTGAGACCCTTTACAACAGGGGTCTCTAGCTATTGGACCTCGATTTGTTTGGATACGGTCCCTTTCATGTTTACAATTAAGTACTGTATTACGTTTGCTTGTTTTTCTTTTTGCGTTTTTGACTGTAAGGTGTAATGTTTTTCTGTATGCCGCTTTAATCTAGGAGTCCAAATCGATCGTTACAGTGCAATGGTTTTTATCGCTTAAAACATATTCTGTTTAGACAATAACGCACAGGCAGTGTCGTGTATATAATCAAAATGGACTAGACCATGTGACCGATATCGTATTGATATCGTCGATATTTGTAATAGAAATATTGGTATCGGATCAATACATAAGATTGGGCAGTCAGCGACCTCTACTCCATATGAGCAACGCGTATGTTTCCTTCCTCGGCCACTTTTCGCAACAACCTGAGACACTTGTCCCCTAAAGCGAACACAACATGACCTGTGGTCTCCGAGTATGGTGAGTTTGAGACCCCTGCTTTAAAGCAACAAACACATTTCATTTTAATGTTATAAGGCGTATAGAATGACAGAAATTGGTGAACATGTTACGTTTACATGTAGTAAGTGTGACTGCAAACGTGAGGTGACTGGGTTGCTAGTATGTGAAATTTATGACATACACTGAGACCACCAAACCACCGAGGGAATTATTTGTACATCAAAACCTGTGGCTCCCCTAGTTTTCAGGAGCAGGGTTTAATGTAGACTTTGATGGGACACTTGCTGTTATTTGCAGACTGGTACGTTTCCAAATTCTGTAACAATATATTGAAATAACACTGTCATATCTACAATGGTGTTGTTTGTATAGACGTTTATATATTGTATATTGTGTTGCTACACGGACAGTGTGAGTGCGCGCAGTGAGCATCGATATAGTTAACGTGTTTTCTTAAATTCAATAAACTTTGTGTACGCAACCATAAATGCGTTAACCGTCCATTTTGTTTAAACAGAAGAACAGAATGTAACAATATTCTTTGTAGAAAAAAAAAATGTTTTTTTTGTCTTTTCATTTCCTTTACGTTATTTTATCTTGCCATATGCTATTGTAAGTTTAATCAATTTTGTAGACATCCCAAAACTAGTAATAAATGAACAGTGGTAACATCCCGGGGTTCGCTCCAAGAAGCTGGATTAATTGTATTAATATGACTAGATTCGCCCATTAGCCTAAAGATGATTTTGTCCTTTTGTTTAATTTTGTTTAAATAATCTGCCTACGTCTATCTTTAAAGGCAAATGGCACTCAGTTTTTCTTAAGAAAGTAACAATCTTGACCTAGCAATTTTGTGATGGAAGAAAAGTAAAAATTCTATTGTGTATTTGGCTTTACATTGTTTTGTGAACAAACCTTTGCCTTGTACTATGTACTCTTTCATTACCTAGGTGATTTGCTAGTGCTTTGCTTGTGAGTTCTTTAGTGTTTGTTCTTGCATCCCAATAAACATATTTTTATTTATCTTTGTACACATGACAAAAAAAAAAAAAAAAACTGAAATCTGAAAATAATTTGAAATGCATGCATTGACGCAGGCTTGACAGGTGCCAATAATTTCTAGGTATAAACGAGCTTTTACATAGATATTGTTTTAATATATTTATATATATTTTTTTACGGTTAAATGTTTTTTTTTCCCCCCCAGGAGCATTGTGAATACATTATATTATCCTGTTTGGCATGACACTGAGCAGCCCAAAAACCAATAAGAAAGGAAGAGTTGGAGAGGGCATGTTAGTTAGGGCATCCGAAAGTTATGAGGTCCAACGTGGATGTTGAGATGTCCAGACAGGTCTGCTGGTATTGGGCATCCTGGCACTCCTGTTCTGATGGCCAGTACTCAATCCAGGTGCCTCCTCCTACCATGTACAGCCGGCTGAAACATAGCAAATCAAGGTGTGAGTGGCCAGGGGGTCTAGTTTTGTTTTGCAGAAAAGTGACACACCAAAATAATATATCTTAATGTACAGTTTCTAAATGTCCTTAGTAAGATATAAATTAGCTTGACAATTCTTTGTATCATTTAGAGGCATAGTAACATATAAACTGGCATTAGATGTTTGCAACATTTGGAGAACAAAGCTGTACAATGCACTGTAGCCTAATTCTTGAGTCGATTTGAGACATTTAGGGAATGTTTACACAATGAGTACCCAGTACTGTACACATGAACAAAGTTGTTACTGTAACTTTATCTGATATTTGAACTGTAATCTTGTTACTGTGGGTAATATGTTATGTTGTCCAAATGTTCCAGATGTTACAGGACCTATGGGCATCAGCTCATCTTAATGTGAAGGCACTAACCTGTTTCCTTCTTTGATCACATCCTCTGACCTGCCCATGAGCAGGTATGTCTTGTCTTTAAGCAAGTTTATGGAGTCTCTGCAGTAGGGGTGGGAGATGAAATGCCGTTCTTTGCCCTGCACCCCAGTGTCTGTGCCTGTCAGGGCAGAAGGAGAGAGGGCTTTGAGAGAACTTCATGGGTCACAGTAGCCTGCATATTTACCTGTCGAGCAGCTCAACTTACCTTCTTTGATGACTTCTTGTATCAGTATGGTGAAAAGGTCTACGGAAGAACTCCACTCAGCATGCAAGACTTTGACTTTGTAAGCTGCAAAAGCAGGTAGAGGCTCAGTGACATCATTGCACTTGGTCACACGGAACTTCCACACCAATGAGGAAAAAAGCACACGTACCATAGTCCACTCCAGCGGCACAAGCTTCTGTTACACGGTCTATGTTTTCTTTATCCAGCTTTTTCTGCATGCTACAATTCTCTGTGAGTCACAAGAGGAATTATTAATAATAATAATATGAAGGAGCATTGCTTTTGATTTTTTTTATTACTGAGAAACTGTGCTGACACCTACCTTCAGCACAGCGACATGTATTGCCTGTGCAGATACGATTCAGGGCTCCGCTTGTTTTCTCTGGATGATAGAACTTTGTACAGCGATCATCTGCAGTGGGAGCATTGGCCAGAAGGGGCCATTAAAATTAGTAAACTGAAGATGTAAAAAAAAAAAAAAACAATACAAAATCTATTTGGAATAAGTCAAAATATATGTGTTCCTTATAAGTGCTGTGATGATGTTTGTAAAGTGTGCTGAGGAGGGAATAAAATGAAGGTGTTGGACTAAGGTGTTGTCTCGTGAGGTTATCTTACTACTGGAGTAGTACTCGTATACTGAAATTGCAGCTGGCTGGAGAATGCCAACGTTCTGTTCTTTGTGCAGCCTGAAGGCCACTTTGTCGGACCTGCTGTGGGAGACCTGAGAGTTGCACAAAGGCAGAAGATTTGTCATGTGGGGGAACCCTGACCTGAAGACCCATCAGCAGCCTGGGTTACAGAGACACATACCTTATCCAGGTACAAGATGAGGGAGCCTTTCTGAGACAGCACCTTGTCATTCTCAAACTTCTGAACGTATTTATCTTTTCCCGTGGTTAGCTGCAGAAGCATTATTGTGAGAAATGAAAAATGCCCTTTTTACCATGTACCAGAAGGGTATTGGAGCTGCCACTGACATGGCACAAAAGTAGATTAAGCACAATTCTTCAGAGAATCTTAAAGGTGTTTGTATTCTTTTATATGCTAAAAATGTGGACTGCATGTGATTTTGTGTATGCTTTGAGAACTACTTCTAACCCACATATCTCAGATCTGAGTTTGGATCTTCCCCCATATGTTAGTGTGGAATGGGGACGTCTCTTTACCCTTCTGAGGTCATTGGGATCAGCTATAAAGCCTGTGAGCAGGGTAATATCCAGGATAGACATGGTGGCATCCATCTCGTTTGACTTGTATCTATACAACAAACCAACAACAATGATCACTGACCACGTTTCTGAACAGGCAACATATGTATATATCCAAGATCTGTTGACACTCTAAGACAAAGTGGAGTTGTAGGAATGGACCTAGACTTACGGCTTAGCATGAAAACTCAGACCTACAGAACAGGGTGTATTACAGAAAGTCAGTTTAGCAAGCACCCTGATCTGTTAACTCCAAACTTACGATGTTTTGTTCCAGAAAGTGGAGTTAGAATGAACACCAATTCAGTTACTGCTGTAAGTTACTGGTGTAGTTTGTTACTTAAGCAACAAACTAAACCTGCTGAACCAGGGGTTTGCAACCTGCGGCTCTTCCACCTCTCTGCAATAACATTTCCTGTAATGGGAGAGGGGCCAAAATGGCTCTTTTGATAGTGAAGACTGAAGACCCTGTGCTAAACAGACACTTATTTCTGAAACCCAGGGTGAATAGAAGGTGATGTAGTACAGTAGGCAATATTTGGCTGTTAAAAAGAGTGTCCATTTATACAAGAAATAGTCACCATTCGCATCCTAATAATTTGCAGGGTGGTATGCTTTAACAGGGTCATTAAACAACAATTAGATATTCTAGAACTTCCAGATGACTATCAGTATGAACGTTATTGGTTCTCGTGTAAATCCTTTGTGTTTTAACAACCTTGCAAAGACATACATTTGAAACATTACACGATGTGGTTTTACATTTTTGCGTTTACGTGACAACAAACGGCATGTTTGCTCAGTGGGTAGGCCCTATTACTGTGCATTGCCAAGGCTGTGGATTCAAATCAAAGTTCTTTTTGCGCATGCGTACACACATATACACACACACACACACACACACACACACACACACACACACACACATACATATACATATATAAGGTGTAATTGAAGCATATATTTTTTATATTAATTCAATACACTTTTTTTCAATGCACACCATCTTTGATCTTTGCTACAGCTGTAGTGCTGTCTTTGAATCCATGTTCTGCATATGCAGACATTAGCATGTCTAATTTCACAAATGTGTATAGAACAAATATAAACATTAAACTAAGGAGTAAATAAAGGTATCATTAAAAAAACCTGTAGTTCAAAAATCTGACAATAGGGGAAAATTCTGCTTTTTTCAGTTGTTGCAAAGGACAAAAATAAAAATGGCATAGTGTGTTGGCTAGTGGTGCGGCACCTTTGATAAACGTGCTGTAATTGGAGAGACATCGATGCCAAGAATTATCATGTCTTATTTATGTAGCATGTAACATACTTACACAAAGACTTTTTTTACCTGTTGCATATTAGTACATAATTTGACTTTTCATTACACCTCTAACATAGATTATACAAAAAATAATAAATGTACAGTGAGAACGAAACACAAATCAATTCCAAGTGAGATGTGTTATAATTTTTGTGAAAAGTCACTTTAGTTATGTTTTTATTTTACTTACGTCATCTCTATCACAAGTTTGTATGTTTCCAAATATTCCCCTATGGTATCTGTAAAAACAAACAAAATTTAAGAATTGTCAGATTTTTATCCAGAATGAAACTATGTAAATTAAATCAAGAAAATAGTTTTTGAGTTGTACATTAAGTTGTATTGTGCATTACGACATGAGCAAATGTTTAGTCTTCATAAATCAGACTTTTGCAATATTACTAGGTAAATGTATTAGCAAATGTTAAGGTTGGTTTTTTAAAATATAATCTTTCATGAAGTTGTTTTATTGGTAAATTGTGATCTAGATAATACCGACTGTCAGGTTTCTTTTTAGCAATTCACGAGTGACTGGGAGACATATGAGTATTGTATCATGGACTAGTTGACAATACCCAGCCGTTGACATCATTTAATGCTCAACCGTAACAGAGTGAGGGAGACTGTAGGCGTTAGCTGTGAGATGGGGCCTTCACATAGCCACAGTGAGTCTGGGGTTTCATATGGCCAACACGCAGAGCTCATTCCTGCCAGTTAGGAGCAAACAGGGGGCTGAGGGGGGACAGATGGGCTTCAGAAGAGTGGCGAGCCCAGTTCTCCCAGTAAAAACGGGGCAGTGGATCTGAACTGGGACACAAAAATAAACTGAGACACCCAATGCAAATTGGGAGACCTTAGTCCACCCAGTGAGAGGCAGTAGGCTTGGGAGTCATAAGGAACGTGAATGTAAAGTGTATCTGGCTGGTTGTCTTTTAGAGCACAAAACCATTTCTGAGTACACATGCAACATGAATGATTCTGATGTTAAAAATAGATGATAAAATGCAAACTAAGAAGTCATAAATCAGTTTTGCTACAGTGCCACATTAGACACCTACTAAGTGTAACAGAATGTGAAAAGTGCTGCAGTGAGAAAGTAGTCAGGACAAGAGTATGATTAGTCCCACAAGCAAGGGACTTGGGTCTTTAGGTCAACGGGCTAATCGTTTTGTCTGGTAACTGTGTGTGAGGTGCAGTGTTGCGAGTTTAAGTCCAAGTTGTCCCTGTAATATTGGTGCCATGACTTGTATAAATAACAGCTGCTACCAAGCAGTCAAGCTGTGCTTGATGTGGATATTTAGAGGGGGAGGATGTACTGGAATGTGATAGTGCTATGGTGAGAATCCCACGGTAGTCAGGACAATTAGTCCCAAGTCCCTATTAGTCCCAAGTGGGGTGCTTGGGTCTTAAACTCAAAGGTAATCATCTTGTCTAGTAACTCTGTGTGAGTTGTAACGTTATTGTTAGTATATATTAGTAGAAAGCATGAAAAATTAAAGATTTAAAAATAAGATAATAAAAATTTATATTTTTATAGTCTTATCTAATATATCTGTTTATCTATCCATGATCAAGCTGCACATCCTGTACAGGGTCAGGGGTGGCCTGGAGTCTATATCTCGGGCAGCCTAAGGCACAAGGCAGGATACACCCTGGACTTACTCCATATTACTACTTGTCAAAATGAAATACAGAATATTAGCAGTACTGGTAAAACAGCCCGTTTGCTGTAATTTTATGTCTTTAAAACTGTACCTGTTTTTTCTAGGGTCACATGAAGGTCAAAGTTCTTGCATTCTGTTTTTTTTTCTGCAGGTAAGGCATTGTACAGGGTCATCACCTGTAATATTTTAAAAATTTTTTAGTCTTTAGAGTGATTACATTTTCAAACAATTTCCGTTAATTTGAGATCTGCTGTGCTAAAATACAGAGCTACTAATTGCAGTACATGCTGTCAATGTTTTTTTGTGGAGTTTACCTGCATGTCCTTACATACATTGCACACACTCAATAGTTCTACACATTACTAGTCAGGCTGTGAAATATCAGTACCAAAATCCTGAAAAACATAATTCATATATAATTTGGAGAGTTTTAAATAGCTGCCTCTACTTAACATTCTGAACATCAGTGTTCCTGCAGCAGGTGTTTTTACATATTTTACGTATTTGTATTTTCCTGCATAGAGATTTACATAAAGCACTGTCAAGTCTTTAGAGACTGTTCAACATATTTTTAAAATAAATTAAAAAAAAAACAAAATGAGGAAATAAAAAATTTTGAACATTTACCATAGTTAAAGATTTAATTTGTCATTTAGCAGGCACTTTTATCCAAAGCGACTTACACAAAAAAAAAAAAAAAAAACGTTTTATCTGTTACAATGAGCTAGTGCTGGGTGTCTTGCTCAAGGACACACCAAGTGGCCAGACTGGGATTTGAACCAGGAGACTTTTGTAGCCCAGCCTGATGTTCTACCCATTGAGCCACCTCGCCACATAAAAAGAGCAGACGTGAATCGATCCCAAGACACCCACATACAAGTGGAAAACTTAGCTGCTGAGCCATAGACCGAAGTGTTTGAATCCTCTGATAAAGATATCAGAGGATTCAAAATTGGTCAACTCCACTTGATATTGAAACTTGATATCAACAACAGATCTCAGTTTATAGTCAACTACATAACTTGAGTGGTCAAGCTACTTTCCCACTCTTCACAAAATGGCAGATGGTCATGTGAACTTACAGATATGGTCCCCTGGCCCACTCCTGTGGCTGTGACATTCAGTGGCTGGTCAAAGTTCACCTGCATGCACAAACAGTGGAATTTTTTAGCTTTGTGTTGCATGGAGTTGAAAAGCAAATATAGATGCGGTGTCTGCCCAGAGAAACTCTTTCCCAGCCTATGTATCTCTCTTTTAAAGAACAACTATATCTTTTGTTCTCTGAAAAGGTCTGTACTGCAAATATTCCAAAACAACCCCTGCCCAGTTTTGTTAATCACTACAGCACATTGTGCTCACCTTGAGGGATCGGGTAATGTAGGCATTTGTATTCCTGAAACTCCATGCAATGGGCCTACTGCGACCATCTACACTAATGTCCACTGCAAGATCGATGTCCTTCAGAGAGTCAATATCCATGTAGTATTGAGCCACAGCCTGGAAAACTATGATGGTAGCCTAAGAGCAACAGCAGAGAGCAACAATGACAAGGTGATGCTCAAAGCTTTCATGGGTTAGGTTAGGTTTTTTATGAGTGCTATTCTAATACCTCTGAAGCCTTTGTACTACAGTGCACTGTGGGTGTTGTACCTGAGTGGAGCCGTGTCCGCCACCAAAGAACTGCTGTTTTGTCAGCCAGTTCACCACAGGTGCAGCTCCGTCAAAGTCCTTGGCCTTCACCAGGGCTAGCAGTGCATATGCAGTGGCCTCCAGGGTGAAGAAGTGGCCCCCAACAACTGGCCAGTGGGATTTATCTGTAGGACAACCACACTAAAAACTTTACATTTATAACAAAAGGTCTCAGTATTAAGAAATATGACCAGTACTTACATTTGCTTGTTCAAGCTTATCATATTAGGACTTGACTTCTTTGGTGAAAATGTACTATTGTTAGTCATATAATCTCATATCTTATTGAAAAAAATGTCACAAATGATGCTTCTGAATTAGACAACAGTCAATAGAGAGACAGAGACTGAAGGTGCAATAATGACCTGTAATAGTGCACTGGCATATATTCCAAGCGAAGACAGGTGTACTTCAATGCACAGCTGTCTGGTCACACAGCTGAGCACTCCTGTATCTCCACATATGCTATGATACTTACCCTGTGAGGAAAACTTGAACAATGTGTCCAGCTGATGCCTTCCATCATTGCCCAGTGCATAGGACGTCATTGCCACAGCATAGGAGTTGGTTAGACTTTGTATCCTCCGAATGAGGAACTCTCTGGCTTTCTTAATGCTGTCTGGCAAGCTCTGGTAAAAAGAAAAGAGTTTTCACTTTCATCCCACATCTGAACTAATGCTTAACTTGCAATTTGTCTGCTTCAACAACTGAAACCATTTTAGAAAAGACTGCCTTCGGTAAGATCGATTAGAAAAAAAAGTCGGTTAAAAAGTTACACACAGGTTTATAAGAGTCTTCTACAAGTGCATCGTGTTGAATGTCTTGAAATGTTCCTTGGTGTATGATTTTCAGTTTACCATTATGCTTTTGATTATTTGAATGTAACTTGTAACTAATTTGCACAACATCCTCCCCATATTTTGTCACACAGATGCAAGATGGCCAGTTTTCTTTTGAAGGACTTATGCCCATGTGACTACACCAAGGTTTGTTGCAGCTATCATGCAGTAGTATAATACTGAGCTTATCTACATTATGTCCAAGATGGAGCAGAGGTCAGAATTAGCAGCACAGCTAGCCGTGTCAGGAGGCAGGGATACTTACGCTGACTCTGTCCTGTCCGCAAATGGATTGTGCTTCCTGCATGGCGATGAGGACGAACGCTGTGAGCGATGCATCAGCATCCTTCCCTCGCACATTACCCTGCATGTGAGATGCACAGTACCACATCATCAACAAATACATCCAGAGTACCAGATCATCTACGTGCCTTCACATACCCATTGTCTCACAGGCATAGCATTGGCAGTTGATCATTAAAAGGAACAACTTTCAAAGTGTCTGCTATTTACATAAAATTGCCAAGCATTAACACACAAATTCAGTTTAGCATATCTAAAGTAGCAGAACTGTATGTCTTTATTATATGCCACTTCCTCCTATAACTGCTGGCAACAGTTTCTGTCATAACACTGCAGCATTCATTCATTTATTTTCCCAAACTGTTTATCCTGTGCAGGGTCACAGTGGGGCTGGAGCCTATTACAGGGGAACTTTGAGCATAAGGCAGAGGACACCCTAAATGGTGTGCCACCCCATTGCAAGGCACAATTACACCTAAGAAATGCTATGCAAAATTTGCAAACACTAATCAGCCTGCAATACATATCTCTGGACTGGGGGAGGACAGTGGAGGACCAGGAGGAAATCCCCAAGGCACAAGGAGAATATGCAAGTGCCACACAGCCAGGGCAGGGGTGGGATTCAAATCCCCAACCCTGGAGGTGCAAGGCAACATCATCATTCGCCCCATAGTTTTTTATATATATATTTCAAACTTTATTATCTAATAATGTAATGAATAAACATCAAACATTCACTGAGCGGCTACTCAGACATTCATTCAGTAAAGCTTTTTAGTGATATTTTCTGTCTAGTTTGTAATTTTTAACAATTTTAGTGAAAGATCTATTAACCCACCAGCTTCCAAAGTCAGAATAACAACTGATGCATATTATTCCTGTTTGCTGTTTAATTAGCCATTTTACCATCCAGATGTTTCTTATATTCAGTTAATTTTTTATTTTTTGTTGAATAAATAAAATAAGTCTATGTTTCATCCATAAGCATTACACGAATGTAATTAAACATACAAACATAATATCAAATGTGGATAGCAAAATGTAAAATAGAGAGCATTGGAGAGGAGTTTCCAACAACACATATCATATTCTGTTTATTCAATTAATGTATTAATTCACTTCACCCATGTACATAAATTTTGTAATTGAGTAAATAAAAATGTTGTATTTAATTTCAGATGTTAAATGCAATAAACTGAAAATTACATTAAATGTGTGCATAGAAACATGGCAACTTCCCAAAAATAAGAATTAAATTGAGTTTACATTTATTACAGTCATATTTGGACTGTAAAATCAGACTGTAAAAAAGTCAGTTGCTTTTTACTGATGTTCTCAGGGTGATTCCTACGTACCACCATCTCTCCATGGTAGACCGGTGCGTCCTCTTTGAAGATACCATCAGGCTGCTGTTTATTCAAGATCAGCCATTTAGCAGCACTGCAGATTACATCCTCCTCAATACTGATGAGACGGTATGCCATTGCAAACACTTTGGTCACGTAGGCTGTCAGCCTGGCAGGGGAAGACCGTACACACTTAGTCCTTAATCAATCACAGGACATGGCGAGCATCTTTGTGCTGGACATCCTGTCTGAAGAGTGGGACCTGAATGCAGCTAGACACAGCTTACCATGTGCTGCTTGGAGTGTCTTTCCAAGCGCCGTATGAACCATCTGCCTTTCGGAAATTCAGTTGCTGGGTATATCCTAATCACAAATATAACAAATGAAGGAACGTAGCGTTTATACCATGGACATATCTTGAATTTGTGTGAAGGCAGTTATTGCATAGAAACTAATCAAACAGAATCCAGTGTAAAGAATATGATCTTAGTTCAGATGGTCTTAGAGGTAACGAAAGTGATACATTTGAGGGTCCCCACCTGTGCGGATGTACTTGATGGCTGTCTCTCGTTTATCAACCCCCACTTTTTCCCATTGGCCTGTGTTGTCCAGGTAGTGTGTTGCAATGACAGGTCCAGTCAAACCAATCATGTTCTGTTCTCCACAGCCAGAAGGTTGTTGAATGAGCGTACCCAGAGGAGTGCCACTGATTACTGTCTGGATAGTCTGGCCCAGCTGGTCACCTGACATGGAGCAAAGTAAAGGGTCATGCAGCTTTGACAGTAATGCAGAGTGTGGTTCAGTTGTGGCTGTAAGTCAGAGCATAGTTCTGTTCTAGCTGCACAGCAGAATAGTACAAGTCATGTCAAAATAAAGCATACAGATAAAAAGTGTCTGACATTAAGTTGTATAGTATTAAATATAGAAAGAAGAATAGCATACAAGGTTAAGTAAAAGTCCCTGTGTGGCGTTGTCATATTCCAAGTCATTGCAGGTTATCAACCATAACCATCTGTCAATATCAATTAACATTCATCATCAGCCATCCCCCCACAATGCAAGTCATGAAAGTGCAGTGTGGGTAAAGTTCCTACCTGTCACACTGATGAAAGTCTCAGCAGGAGAGCCCGGCACCCTGTTCTTCAGTTCCGTACCTTTGACATTCTCTACTTGACGGCCACCTGGCGGGACCAGGTACAAACATGTCAAACACAATAGGTGTCTCTGTGGTTAAAGACACAGCATGTCCTGGTCTGAGACTTACCATGGGCAGATGGATTCAGGATCACAGTTTTAATCTCCTTTCTGATTTGCACTCCTTCAGGCTGGTGTAAAAATACAGGAGAGTCAACGATTAGGTGAGGACTGCTGCAAGGCTTTGCAAAGGTAAATAAAAGGTATAATACTAAGGTGTTGAACTGCCTTGCTGCTACACTTTAAGTTGTCTGACTTGCTTCCCTATAGATACTGTTAATATGTACCTCGTTTACTTCTGTACATCTTCAGAATTCAGACGGTCCCATAACATAGCCAAAAACTAGAACCTCGAACAACCTATAAGGCTAATGACTAGACCATGAGATACTGAAATGTGCAACCACAGGTGTCATAAAAGGGTTGGTGCTGAATGACTAAGGGAACACAGGTGCAAGAATACACAAACATAGCACTGACCACCACAAGCAGATCTTTTTTAACACCATCGCTGTAGGTTGTGTCATAGGCCGAGGCTTTGACTTCTATTGAGTGGCGTCCAAGGGCCATAGGAATGATGATGAAGGAGATGGCCCGGGAGGTCAGGGGGCCCACTATCACTTCCTCTCTGTGTTTCCTCTTCTTGCTTGCAGCACTGCACACAGTCTCTGTCTCCATGAGTTCCACACGCACCTAAGTAGAGAGATAGGTGACAAGGGTTTTGTTTCAGACTTTGTGAAGGGGAGCTGCTTCTGAGGTGGATAAGCAAGTGGGGAAACTCACCTTCAGCTCCTTATCTATCAGGTTGTGAAGCACTGCTTTAATTTCCAACTGTTCATTACGCACAGCAGAGTATGGCAGCTTCAAGTCAATGAAGAAGTCTTTGACTACTATCATTTCAAAGGGGTCTGCCACACAGATTCCTGTACAAAGACAAAGTGCTTCATCTGTCAGGTTGCTGTGTACATAATGGTAAATATCTTTATTATTAATTCCACAATAGGGAAATTTATACTCTGCATTTACTCATCCCCTTGGGGGAGCAGCAGGCAGCCATTTTTCAGCACCCAGGGAACTAGCACAGAGTGTCTTGCTTAGGGACAAACCTGGTGACTGACGTGGGATTTGAACCAAGACACTTTCACATTCCAGCCTGATGTCCTACCCATTGAGCCACCAGGCTACTTTTATTTATTTATTTATTTATTTATTTATTTTTGTTGTGTTTGTCACAACAAAACACTGATTGTTCTCTAATATTTATGCACAGATGTTCAGGTGTGTGTAGAAGCACAGTGTTGTGGGTAGCCTCCTTCAAGTGATATACAACAGTGGCCAAACATTTGGAGAACATAGCCATGAATAAAGAATGGTACCAAAACATTATTTGAGAGCAATTTCTCCCAACCATCCAAGAACAGTCTGGTGATGAACAGTGCCTTTTCCAGCATGATGGAGCACCTTGCCATAAGGCAAAAGTGATAACTAAATGGCTTGGAGAAGAAAACAGAAATTTTGGGTCAATGGCCAGGAAACTCTCTAGACCTTATTCCCATTGAGAACTTGTGGTCAATCCTCAAGAGGTGGGTGGACAAACGAAAACCCACAAATTCTGACAAACTCCAAGCATTGATTATGCAAGAGTGGGCTCCCATCAGTTAGAATGTGACATAGAAGTTGACTGACGGCATGCCAGGGCAAATTGCAGAGGTCTTGGAAAAAAAAGGGTCAACACTGAAAATATTGACTCTTTGCATAAACTTAATGTAATTGTCAATAAAAGCCTTGACACTTATGAAATGCTTGTAATTATACTTCAGTATACCATAGTAACATCTTACAGAAAGATCTAACAACACTGAAGCAGCGAACTTTGTGAAGATTAATATTTCTGTCATTCTCAAAACTTTTGGCCATGGCTGTATTTCCTTCGAAGTCCCTCAGTAAAATATTCAGCACAATGTGCAAATCTAAAAAACTGAAATGCTGAAATAGTGCAGTATAATATAATAATCTTTTTTAGCAAACTGAAAACCTAAATAAGTAATAATATTTTGTTACAAGTGGTACCCTTTACAGAAACAAATCAGTTCGAAATTAAAGAAAAAACCTGTAGGTCACAATATCACAATGGATCTTAATCTGTCAAAATGCCTCTTTTCTTTTATGGGTTTAGCAGACTGATACTGGGACAATACTGTGAGTGCTGGACAGACTGATACTGGGACAATACCATGAGTGCTAGAAAGACTGATACTGGGACAATACCGTGAGTGCTGGAAAGACTGATACTGGGACAATACCATAAGTGCTGGACAGACTGATACTGGGACAATACCATGAGTGCTGGACAGACCGATACTGGGACGATACCGTGAGTGCTGGAAAGACTGATAGCGGTGACCTCCCAGGTGGTAATGGAGTCCTTCAGATAGTTTGTGATCTCTTTCGATGTGGAGGTGCTGGAGCAAGACAGAAAAAAAAACAAGTTAGTCTTGGTGCATGAGGAGCAATAGGAAAATCTTAGGTGGAGAGTACAGAGGAAGGCCACACAGAGAAATGTGACAAGTGTAGAGGAGTGCTGCCTAGAAAAATGCAAGAAACATAGAGGATTGCTGCATGGCTGTAGAGCTATACTAAGACTTCAGTGTCATTAAGCATTAATTAGAACTGTTACCAGCATGGTTGGATGCAAGCCCCACACTACTGTACAGAAAGGGGCAATTAGGTAGACACGTGGCACTGATCAATGTTGCACTGTGCCACAAGAGTGCAGGCTATGGCAGATCTAAAGAAGGGCCCTAGAGAACTGGTGAATTGGAACACTGAAACACTGGATCACTTGCGTACTGAACTAGAGGTCTGCAAATCCACAGGTTTGTGTTGGGACCCGACACGATAGCTTGGGTTCCATTTTCGGTTTTGCAAAAATGTGCATATGGCAGCGAATCAAAAATAAATAAATAATAAAAACCTAGAAAAATCTTGCACAATAATAATGATAACAATGAAAATGTTAAATGTACAGTATAATAACTACTATGTTTTAAAACACTCGATCTAACTGTTTATGAAAATAATTTTGTTTATAATATAGGCTAATACAAGTTTTGCTTGTTATTACACTAGCACTCAATAAGAGAAAGAGAAAGTGTATCTGTACAAAGTGTCATGAATCAGAGTTAACAAGGGAAAAGGTTAGTGAGTAAAGGTTTTTATTCACAAATTTTACATAAAGCAAAATAAACAGTGGATAACTTTCTGTATCACCTGACAGCCTCATTTTCGGCTGGCTAAAGAGAAGCTGGAGACACCAGAATACTTAGAGCCATGCAGAGTTTTGGTGATTGAGGGCGTGGCACATTTTGACTGTTAACGGCATTCAGAGCAGTATATAGAGCAGTATTTAGAGCACTGACATTTTTTAGTTTGCCTCACAAATATTTTGAATAAATATTTAGTCCTATTAGTTGTCATTTTGTGTTTTTATGTCTTACACAGAAGATAACATAAACTGGCATGCAGTGTCCTTTGCATTACGAATTTTAGTCAGGGCTGCCTTGATTGGGGTGTGGTCAAACTTGTCAGGGAGGCATATTGACAGACTGGCATGCAATCAGTGTCAATGCAACTAAGCATGTTTTTGCTCGTTTTAATTAATTCATTCATTGGTTATACTTTTTTTGGCTTTCTTGTCTCATTTTACACCTTATTGGATTAGATTCATGCAGACCTTGTCTAAAAACGTGCAAAAACAGATTATGATGTCTTATTGAAGTTAAATATTGTGGTCTGCATATACGGCAGCCACAGGGGAGCATGTGCTGTTTTTATGGCTGTGCAGCTATCCAGAGGGAGTGGGGCACCATAGCTGTCCAGTTTGGAATAAACAGTGGAAGTCATCAATGTTAACATTTAAATTCGAGCCATATGGTTTATAAAATAATACAATGAACTAGGCATTTCTGCAACATAGATCACCAGTAAACACTAAGTGAGGTAAGTCCACTATAATAAACACATAGTAACTTTTAAAAAATGGTGTGCATTACCCTGACAGCATATATGGAAAATAACAATGGAAAAGAAAGATATCACTAATTGGAATCAAACTCTGTCACATTCACTATAAACTCTCATTCACATACTATCAAATTCACATGAGAGAGAGAGAGAGACTTAGACAGTGTATGTGAGAGAGTATGAATTTTGGTCTATACGGCCTCTAACCTCTCCTACTCTAGTGTTGTGAAATTGTGGACAACTGACAGCAGTCTGACTCAAAACTAGAGCTTAGGCACTGTTTGGGATGTGCTAACTGAATAACCAGTCATAGCGCTTTGGAAAGACTGACAAAGCATTGAACCTCATTATATGATTTTCCAGTCACAACACACTTTAAAAGCAAAGAGAAGCCATCTCAATTTCTTATCAATTGTTCACATTGTCACATTCTTGAGTAATATTTGTCAGTAGTGCCATTGTAATTAAAAGGGATACGTGTGCAGTTTGGGGGTGTGGGCATATAAAATATCTGAAAGGAGCAGCCCATCCTAATACTCTTCTGGATCTGACCTTGCTTGTAGTGTTCCCTCTAAACGTTCATTGTTTGGAATGCAGATGAAGAATGCTTAAACTGTCTTTTCTCAGGTGGATTTGCATATATGTTAGTAATTCTAATAACAGTATATAGAATCGGAGCACTCACTTACCAGCCTGGCTTCTGGCAGGCTGGCAGTACCTCCTCCTGCCACAGCCAGCTCTCGGGGAACTGTGTACGTGAGACTATGTCTCTGTCTGAGATGTAGTTGTCATCGTCTTCTGCTGCATTTCGATGAACAGAGCAAGAGAGAAAAGTGTGAATGTCAATGTCTGCTGAACATGAGTGTAAGAATTGTACTTTATGGCTTGTTTAACACAAGTAATCAAAATTTAAACTCATTAAAATTTATGTTCATATGCATACATAAAAATGACTGGGCAGTGCTGCAAATGACAACAGTTACCAGGTGTCAATGCATACTTTGAATTGTAGAAATACATATATAATGTAGAGGAGGGGTGGGCAATTAATTTTGCCAAGGGGCCACATAAGAGACTGAGATTGTTGTGGGGGGCTCCGGCCAATAGGTTAAACTCAATTCTGTTAATATTCATTTTATCACTCTATAAAAAAGCTTTAAATTGTATAGTTTGGATAAACGTCTACAGGTAAGTGTAGATATTATGATTGACAGTGAAACTAAACAGGCATGGTATAAAAGCCAACGTGAAATCATCATATAATTAACAATGAGAACAACAATTTTGAAGAAAATATGCATTTTGCAGTATTTCTCAAGACCAGCATTAAATTAACTTTATACAAAGTGCTGCTATTCTGCTTGTAGTCTAATCACTGCATTGAAATGGTGATTCAAACTGTAATACTTAAACACAGCCACCTGATCTCCACACACTAAGCACATGGCTTTACCTTCGACTTCAGTAAATAAATAATTCAAAATCCATGTCCTGTTAAATTAAAACTCTACATTCTGCGTCAACCTTTCTTTAACAGGAGCAGTTAATTGTCAACATTGTTTTGTGGCCAAGGCAGCCCTTATAATAATAAGCATGTAATTTTCAAATGTCTCCACTAGAGCTAGTCCTTACATCGAGCCAGCAGCATTCGCTCCTCAGCAGTTTTCTGGGTGGCCTTGGTCATTTCATTGCAACAGTGCAAGAATGCTTGGACACAGTCTGGTCCATCCACAATATACTCAGAACGACGCTGGCATGTGTAGTCCATCAGATTTTCTAGCATGCCATCTGAGCAGCACTGCTTCTGCAGGTCTGTTGTGTATTTGCTCACTGTAGAAAATAAATAATGAGGCCAGGTTAAACTCTGTTTAGATCCTCAACATGGACTCACAATCAAGCTTGAAAAAATATTACATTTTACATGTATTATAAACACATACATTTTGTTATATTAAATAATTCACATGAACATCTATTAACGAGCCCTCAACAGTAGCTCATGTTTAGGAGGAAGGAGTTACCCAGTGACATTTTGAAGTCTACCAAGGTCAAGGAGCGACGACGTCTCTTTGGTGGAGCAGGACAATCTTTCTCTGTGATAAATGAAGGAGAATTTACAGATGAAATTATATTATGACCAGAGTAATGCCTGGGAATTAAAATCTTCCTTCAGTACTTTGCAATTCTCCATTTATGTATAATGTGCAGAATAATTTAGGATCATAATAGAAACCATATTTTATTTTGGGGTCTTTAGAAACAGATGTATGTATGATATGTTTTCTGTGTGCACATATGCACACAGAAGTCATGTTGAATTTCTTATGATACTGTACCTGTTCTGGATCTGGTCTCTACCTTTGCACTGGACTGGAATACTAGCCCTGCATCATAGAATACATCCATATTGTTGTTGCCACTTCCTGCTGTACAGGCAATGTCATGATTCTCAACTGTGTCCCAGATCTGTGTGGGAAAGAGAAGTGGCAGACAGGAAAAACATGGAAGATGCCCTGGCAATGAAAGGTTAATCAGCCAGTGTTCCTAATGGAAACAGAACTCTCTTCCTCACCTTGCTCTGACTCAGTCTGTTCTTGCTGTTCAGGACATAGACACCCTTGTCCACAGCGACCAAGCCCACCCTGGCACCAGGGTCTCCCTCAATGGTCAGGCTGAACCGGTTACGAGGCTGGTATTCAGACCTTTTTGAGGTGATTTTGAGCTGTTGGAAAAAACATAAAAGACACAAAATACTGACAAAATCAAAGGCGCAATGATGTCATTGAAACACAGCATAGCATAAAACAATTATGTCAGTGAAACATTGTCAGTATCACCTGACAGAACATCGCCTACACCATCCCCAACACTGTAACAAAATCAACTGACACAATGACAATATGACTGAAACATCATCAATATAACTAGCAAAAATGTAAATATCACTCAGAAAGTATCAGTATTGACACAAAAAACTCTGAACTGAAAAAGTTCACTAACAAATTATTATATAGGTGCAGACAAAAAGCAGTCATTATGGAGACATAACATGTATGCTGATGCCAGGAAACACACTGACATTAGACCAGCATCTTCACAGACATAGAATAGAATATAATAGAATAGAAAATAATATTTTATTATCTATGTACATATACATATTAGAACACATACAGTACATCTTAAAACAAAGTTTGTTCTCTGCATTTAACCCATCGCCTAGGGAAGCAGTGGGCAATTATCACTGTTCTATTGAATGCATGCCCCTGTAAAGTACAATTTTGTGTGCACATGCTAACGGTATTGACATTACCGACACGTTACTAAAACTGCAGTAGATGCAGATATACATCTAAATGTTCTAGGTGTGACAATAGGGACTATACCTTTCCCATGCAGGTGTCCTTCACATCCACCCACACTGAGTCTGACACAACCTCCATGGTGCTCAAATGGTAGTAGGCCACAATACGGAATGAAGGCACCATATCCTTTGTTATCTGTAGTATCATGGTCACCAGTGACTGACCTTTAGCCCGCTCATGTCTTCTTGCAAGAACAATCTGCCCTTTATTTATCACCTGTTGAGGTATAAACATGAGTTTCCATCATTACACATTCAAATACATACACAGGGATAGTGGAGTTAAGGGTATACATTATTACCAAATATGTCACACTCTATGTGCATTGGCACTTTTGCAGGAAAAAAACAGGCCTATCATACCTACAGAGTTAGCAGTACAGGTACATACAAAATAATAAGTCTGGGGATATATATAAAGGAACAGAATCTGCATTAAACAAGGCGAATAAGTAAAATGTTCAGTAAGAACATAGAAACCTACGAGGATTGTGAAATGGTTGATCTGATCCTGGACATTTGGATTATTCTTTAAATTCAGATTGACTTGCAGATTATCTCCAATTTCCAGCTCAGTAGCTTGAATCCCAATATGTAAGTAGTTCTGGGAACCCTGATATGTCTTGTATGCATCCACTGACATCTTGTTTTTGGCCTGCTGGTCGACCTTAAGTTCTGGCTGCTCTGTTTCAACCTGGACAAAAAATATATATATTTATATATATATATATATTGCCATAGGAAACAAGGATAGAAACTTGAACCATAGTCTCAAGTAGTGTTGATAAAAAAAAAAAAAATCTATGCACATTTCTCATTTCACCAATCTAAGCACATATAATGCCAATAACAGCAAATATGGAGAATCTCCCCTAAGTGTTCCTAGTGACCCTGAAAGTGAATGTTAAAAAACAGTTGTTCCTTCTGTAGACACAATCCTGTGATTTATCAGACTCACAAAGATCTCCATTTTGTTCATGTTCCCACCAGTGTTGACAGTCACCCTCGCCATACCGTTGCTCTTAGTGGTACCATACACTGGTCCAGGGGTCACCTTTAACTTGATGTTACGAGCAGGACTGTTGTCTGGGTTTGTCACATAAACCTGTTTTGGTATGTTAAAGAATTTATCAGAACAACATTTCTGGTACCAGTATATAAACAAAGTTAACTTGCTATAAATAACTAAAACCCTGAAAACCCAAAGAAATCAGGTCTGCTCACCATAGTGTGCATGACTTACTATGATGGTCTTTAGAAGCACGTTACAATGGCAAAGTATTTGCATGAAATTTGACTTAAATAACGTTAACATTAGGCAAAAATTAACAGAAAAAGTACAATAGCTGTGATGATAATAGTACCGCAATGTCAAATGGCATTCCTGGTTTAAAGAATCTGGGAGTTTTTCCAAAATGAATGCTGTAGGGTGATGTGACTATGAGTATTCCCCCTTTCTCTGCTTCTACCATATCAGTGCCTAAGACAGAAAGGAAAAATGTTTTAAAAGCTTTTCCATAATACAGGCACATTCCTATTGTGTCAGGCCCTTACGTGCACATGTAGAACTTGTATAATATCTAATGCTGTAAGCCACATCCATGAGAACATTTAGGGCTTCAGTTACCTGAAAACTACAATTCCAGTATTTTCTGTGATTTTATTAATGAGGCTGCATTTGCAACATTCATTGCCTCTCACTATTGAAACAGTCTAATTTGTCAATGTAGAGCTATGTTGATCTAAACTTGTTTAGTGCTAAAACAGATGCAGTACCACGTGGTACACAATAGTCAAACCTGGAAAGTCATCATCTGCTAAAAATATGAACTAAGAAATTGACAGGCTATAGGAGAGATAACTTAGACTAAAGTCAGAAATATTTTTTTAAATCTAAAGTTTCCATTCTGGCAGCACGGTGGTGTGGTGGTTAGCACTGTCGCCGTGCACCTCCAAGCCTGCGGTTTTATTTCCCGCTTTGGGTCTGTGTGCGTGGAGTTTGCATGTTCTCCCTGTGCTTGGTGGGTTTTCTCCGGGTGCTCTGGTT
>JABJVR010016117.1:0-37805 GCA_025773905.1 Chitala chitala | reverse complement strand
CGCCGTGGCGCTTATGGAAAATATTAATAACCCATAAAGCCATCCCAATTTAATCTAAGTTTATGACCACTAAATCGTGGTAAACCTCCCCCCCCCCCCCCCTTTTTCTTTTGTAATTTTTTATTCTGTTACATTAGTGCCTGAATGGAAATGTGCACTTGGCCTTACTTTACCAGAATGCAGTTTGATTTCTTCATGGTTGCCTTCTTGTAATCAAACAGGACTTTATAGCCAGTGTTCGGTTTTCCATTTAATGCACGTGAGGGAAAAACTCACCCATGAGAAGCCATTACATTTTTAACCTCTTAGAGATTAAATGGTATTACTCTTCGGCTGTTGTGCCAGTTTGCTTTCATGTTGTCAGACACGTAAACGCTGTGTACAATGGAAAAAGACAAACCGCAAAGTCACAAACCCCCCTTGATGTTTGTAGCTTTGTTGTCTGTGCTGTGCTGGAGAGTGGGTGTGCACAAAATTCGGTCCCTCAGTAATAAATGTAAAAATTATTTTTGTAAATTTTGATATTTTGGACTGTGACGGATTTACGCTGCGAAACGTCTGACAGAGCTGTCCTTACAGCCGTTGCCTGGGGTGAGGCACACCATCAAATCCACCAGCAAGAACTGCCGAGCAGAAAGGACCCGCTCCGAGATCAACTGTAAGTGCACGTGCAAAGTGAGCGTCGACACGCTAGGAACTGCCAAGCGCTTCTAACTGGGTTCTGGTGACAGTTAACAAATGGCAAAAGCCCAAGTGGGAAGGAAGATGCCAGATCCAGTTCTTCTAGACTTTGTCCTCTAACTTGCAGCATTCAGACTTGACCGTGAATGTTTGTAATGGTTTGTGCAGTTCGCTGAAATTGTTTAAAATTTAGTTTTTTTATTTCTGGAATGTGGCATTAGCCTAGTAGAGCGTGATGTTTGGATATTAGTCTGAGGCTTTGAAGCAGTGCACTCATCAGGAGAAATTAACTTCATTCAGCCTCTGTTGTCAGCATGTGTGATTTAAAAAAAAAATGGCAGTGTTTAGTTAAATATTCAGAACTGGTTATAAAATAAACCGCACGATCACGCACGTGTTCAACTGTGTATGCGTTTTTGCTGCTGTTGGTATTTTGGCGACCCCTGTGGCAAACTAATGAATTGCTTCAAAAATGTCCCATCCATTCAGTTCTCCAGTCATATGGTGGAACACTTGAAGGAGGATGGCCTCAAATCAGTACAAATGTGCTAGTTGGTATTAATGACTTGTAAGGCCAATTATGTGAATATTTAACACATTTGATTTTTTAAATCTTATTTATTAATTTTTTTTAAACCAGTTTCCATCTGATAATTCAGTTACATGTACCTGTGCAGTCACTTTTTTTTTTTTTTTTTTTTGCTGACAAAGTAAAAATTTAGCATGCTCTCATAGTTTCTGTGTTTGGCACTTTGACTTAACAGTCCATGAAGCGTTCTGCTTTGTTTGTTTGTCCAATGTTTTTTATATTGCAGAACATGGGCGCGTTTATTATATATGCGTACTATGTTGTATGTTTTTAAAATGGGAGTTTAGAATCAGCCATCTTAGTGTTTGTAAGCTGAGTAATTTGTAAGGTGAAGACCAACAGCCTGTAGATGAGTATATCCTGTCTGTAATTTTTGTACAGATTTCATCCATTAAGTTTTTACACTGATAAAAGTCATGTCAAAAAGATGCAGCACAAAGCTACAGTTTCATCGTTTAATGTCTGAATGTTTTTTTTTTTTTTTTTTTTCTCCCCTTTCTCAGTTGACAAAGTGAAGTTTAAACCACCGATGCAGAAAGAGACAGAGGCTCGTACTGAAATGGTACAAAACGTACTTTGTCTTCCTTATTCAGTGTTCTCGGTATCGTCACCTTTGGGTCATGTGACAGGATTTGGCTGGCCCCACAAAAACCCCAGAGGGTTCAGGGTTTTTTTTTTCTTTCTTTCTTTCTTTCTTTCTTTCTTTCTTCAGATGTATTTTCATTTGAGATATTTTTATGGTTACCACTATAATCTGTGTATAAGGTTAAAAGATACAGTCATGAAATGTGCCAATAACAGTTAATGTACTTAGCAGTAGCCTTAATAGAATTTGACTGAAAACAGAAGGGAGCTTTTGCCAATGAACTGTTTTTGTTTGCAGAAAATAATAATATGAACAAACATAACTAGTAATTTTAGTTCACTATGGGTATATGCTTCCAGCCTCAGTGTTTTTATTATTTTTTTTTAATATCCAATTTAAAATTTTACTTGTCAATTTCGGAGGGCGTTTCTTTGACCACCACATGTTCACTCCTCAGGACATGAGCAAAGAGAACGACTTCCCTTCCCCTTGGGGTCCCTTTGCCGATGGAGGAATCGGCGCGAAGTAAGTCTGTCTCACCAACGCCATGGAAACCCTTCAGGCGGTTCTGTTAGAAGGTTGATGAGAGTAAGAGGCAAACTGACAGTTATCTGATGACGAACTCGTTACTGTTGGCGAACACCGGGGGTAGGCCGGTGTTTTCTTACAATTATGGCACAAATGTGAAGCTTTTGCTACAGTATGCAAAATTATAGAAAGTTACAATATTAACCGTAAAGCATTTCAGAAAAGTTGTTTAACACTTATGCAGTCACTGTCTACTGAACCAAATCTTGTCAGATATACTTTATTGTTCATGTCTTGTTCTGTCCTCTGCCACAGATGCAAACCCTCTGCTTTGACTTTCTTCTTTCATTCTTTTATTTTTGTATATTTTTCCGTTCCTCTATCTTTAAAGGAGCCTTCTTAAAAGCGTTGAAGAAGAATTGTTTCAGCGGTAATTGTGTGTGTGTGTGTGTGTGTGTGTGTGTGTGTGTGTGTGTGTGTGTGTGTGTGTGTTCTGTCTGGTTATTCCATCCATCCCGCTAATGCTTGCACATGAGTGCTGATGCTTGATGGTGTTTACAGTGCTCTGCTGTGGTCCTGTGGGTGCCCATCACACCTCCATGTGCCTCGTGACTTTGTGGCCGTCCAGTTGTGGAAGTGGGTGATTACTAGTACAGAGAAAAGAAAAGCGGCCAGATGTGCACTTTTAGTTAGTTAGTTAGTTACACCCACCTTTTCAAGAGTGTGCTTGGAAGTCATTGCTTTTAGTTATTTTATGTTGGGATGTATTTTGGCTCTTGAATACTGTAAACTCTTTCATACTCAAGTCCAAGTCAGTTTGTTCCCATAATTCTGTCAGAGTGTTGGTTTCTGAGCACAACAATCCCTCAGTTTATGAAATTAATCTGCTGTGGAAATGCAGTTGAATGCTGAAATTTTGGGTACCAGAAGCATATTTTGCATTATTTTAAGTGAGGGGGCGAATTAATAAATTCCATCCAAATACCATAATGCGGTTTCCTGCACATGCTACAGAAACCCTGTAAAGTACATGTATATGTGTACATTTGTGGTCTCAGCACGATGCATAACGCTTTAAATGCAAATGACTCACCCTCTCCTCATTTAGTGGTCACGCTCCATTTGAAAGTTAAGCAAAATAGATAAGTAAAAATTATGGTATGCGCTTCGGACCATGCCTGTGCTTAAAATTTCAGTCTTGTTGTTCAAGTGGACGTTAAGGAACATTTTGTTCATTCTACTTTAGAGATTTCTCTAATTATAACAATTTGGTCACAAATCTGCGCATTGGTCAGAAAATGAATTTTTTTGTTTTTTGACGGTTGTTTTTATCAAGTGTCGTTAGCTGAGGTTGTCGCTAAATGAGGAGTGTGTATGTAAATGTCAATCAGCTGGTGAGGCTGTTAATTGGAATGTGGGAGCTTGTTATTGCAGTACACAGTGAAGCGTTGCAATACTGCGCATTACGTTGTGCTTTCTGGAAGCAACTATACAGAAACAAGAGGAAGTGTAGACAAAAAGCTTGGCCGCACTTCAGATGGTGTTTTTTTTTTTTTTTTTTTTTTTATAGTGAATCTTTTATTCAGATATTTTATTCATCTTTTATTCAGATATTTTAGTCAGACATGTGGAGAAGGAAAAATTTAATACCAAAGGATGCCTGTTTTTTTTTTTTTAGCTGAGAAATATTGAGTCAAGAAAATTGGTCCATAAATCGAAATTCTGGTATGAAAACTCTGGTATGAAGACCCTTTATTGCAAAAGAACTCTCGCTGAATTACCACAAATCGAGGGATTGTTGTGTTTGCTTCCATTATACTGAAGTTTAAGGTGATGTCATTAGCATTGATTGAGAATTGTCGTGTGTTAAGGTGGCTAGGTCTTAGGAGTGTGTTCAGACCATATCTGAACATCTGCTCCCATTTTCTTAAAAAGCCAGGCCCTCATCATATGGATAAGCCATTTCCCACAATGCCTTGCTCTAACTGTCATCATTTGCTCCAGGGGGCATGCCACCCATCTGGAGGACACCTTTGAAGATGTGGACCTGTAAGCATAAGAAAAACAGCTTTAATTTAAAAATAAATGTGTGATTATTTTAAAATACATATTTAAAAGTTAAATTAATATTTAAATAAACACATTTTTAGGTCAACCCTGAAGCAAGGAATCCCACCTCCCCTTCCACCTAAGGTAAGGCATTATTTTTACCTCTTACATGTGAATATATAGAGCAGTTTACCTTGCCTGAAATAAAGCTGGTCTGTTCTATGGCAGCCAAGGCAGAACAGCAGCTCTGATGACACTGGCTTTAACGAGGAGAGGAGTCAGACCGTGCGCCGGTTCCCCAACTGTGAGCCCAGCCCTGCCTCAGGAGGACGCAGGCAGAGCACACCAGAGCAGGGCAGCAAAGTGGAGCACCCCCCCCCTGACTTCCTGTCCGTCAGCGTCAGCAGTCCCGGCATGCTGGGGCAGTCTTGCGATTTAGGTAACCATCTGTTTCTGGATTCCCTGTCCTCTTCTTTTTTTCCCAACTCATTAGCATACTTGGTGCAATTGAGGTTAATTAAATGCCACTGCAGGTAAGGTAGTCCCCGACTTACGATGGAGATGCGTTTCAATGACCCCATCGTAACTTGAAAACTTGAAGTCGAGACAAAATAAATATGCCCTCTAATAAAAAAATTAAAAAAAATACGTCCACTAACACCGACACAATACTGAGCTCCGTTGATCGCTGGCAAGTGACATGAATTGTACCAGCGTATACTGCAGACTAATAGGTATTTTTGTCAGAGTTTACCGAGGCTACACAAGCTTATTTGCATATGTTTTTTTTTTTTTTTATCGTTCCTCATATGCTGCGAAAAATAATTACTGTATTTGTGTGCAACCTTCTGCGTGTCCTAAGACCATGAGGACGGTGACACGGGTGTGAACGGGGACGACTCTAAGCAGCCGCCTGCTCCGCCACAGAGGAGGGAGAGGAAGGAGTTTCCCGTGAGTGCAGAATGACAGCCATGTAATCCAGGTCATTGGTGTTGCGTCAGAACCTATATAAAAGTGTAGCTATAGCTCTCGGTTTAAGCAGAAAAAAGTGCGTGATTTATTGAGATGCAGGATACTTATTCAAATGTGTCACTTTTGAAACCTGAGCCTTAAAAAAATACCAAAATAGTGCTTGGTATTGGCACCAAACTCGGTGTACTGTTTAAAAATCCGTAAAACGCAGCTACTTTACTGCAGTGCTCAGTGATAGTTGTATGTTGCTTGTGAAGGAAACCCATTCATTGACAGGTTGTTCTGCAGTGTAAGTTTTGCAGTCAAACTCAGCAGATTCTTGGATGATTTAAAGTTGTTTTTCATGGGGATGTTTGAATTCTGAATTCTAAAGATACTTTGTATTTTCTGAAAAACATTCCTCTAAATGTTATTGCGTTATGCCACATGACATGGGGACTAACGTAAGGACGTCTTCCTCTTATAGAAGCCAGCGATTAATGGTCTTCCACCCACACCTAAAGTTCTGGTAAGTGTTTGTGGGTCGATTGTCGTATTCCTCTGACAGCCAGTTTCAGCCATTCTGTGTCCTGCGTGTCTGCTGTGGTTAAAGTATTGTTGTACAGTACATATGTTACATGTATGTAGTATGTTATAAAGGTGTTTTTTTTTTTTTTTTATTGCTTCGGTCAGATGTATTCATGCTGATATTTTTTTCCCAGTATAATAAAAAGTATTGAACATGTGTAAAAAATCTGATAACTTTTTTTTTTTTTTTAATTGGAAAAATTGCAACTTAATTTAAACCTGTGGTATAACATATCTAATTTAAACCTATTTGTAGAACGACACGTAAATTAGTGCGATAGAAGTAATACCATTTTAAACTTTACAGAAAGTATAACTGAAGGAAAGTGCTATTTCATAATTTTGCCAAAAAAAGAACCCATAGGTCCACAAATACGAGCTTTAATTTTTAATTGTGATAAAATAATTCTAACATTTACACTTACATATGAAATTTAGATAATATTTCCATTTAAGGAAGAGGTCAAAAGCAGTTTTATCACGGTGAGTTCCCACATGCGACCACTGGATGGAGACAGTGTACCCCACTTCCTGTATAAGACTGGCGTTTGTCCTGTTTGTGTATCTGTTCAGTTCGGTCAGTGAAGAAATACAAAGTTAAGACACATGCTTTGAAAATGTTTCTCTGTGTGGTTACTACACATAGTACCATGCAAGAAAGTTATTGGACCCTTGAAAATGATGAAAAAAAAATTATATATATATAAAAAGATTATTGTACTTCTCTTTTACTGTTTGTATTGTATACTGCGTTTCATAACACGTACTGTAAAATAAAGGTTACAGTGTAAAACTGCACTGTGTAGTGAAACTATATGGCATACTGTCAGTGCAGTTTTACACTAACCTTTATTTTACAGTACGTGTTATGAAACGCAGTATACAATACAAACAGTAAAAGAGAAGTACAATAATCTTTTTATATATATATAATTTTTTTTTTTTTACCATACTATAATGGTAACAATATATTTTGTAATGGTAATGATAAAACCATTGAAAGCTTGAATTCTTTTGTGATTTACACATGCAGTTGTTTTCCTATCTTCAGTAACTCTCAGTTACACCGATGGAGATGGTTCAAGCAAGAAAATGTTTAATGCTCATATGAGGGAGAGTCCTCAGAATCAGCCAAGCAACTCTCAGAGTTAAAATAATTACACAGTTTTTATAGACAGTTGCGCTGGTATTTGCGTGCAAGGAGGGGGGTGTGCAAGGAGGCGCTAGGCAGATAAGCCTCAAGGCCGTATATTCTGCAAGCACAGGCATCAGGTTCAATAACATTTTTTGCAGCACTGAGCCGTTTCAACAGTAAGCATATTAATTCACAAAAGGCTTAACACTTAATTTTTCTACCAGCAGTCTTTTTATATTGCATCTTATTTCACTTGTGCCTGTATACTGCAATCATTATGTCAATATGTGATATACTTTGCCAGGTTTATGCTGAGTGGCAATAACAGTATCTATTCCTCAGTGTAGCCATGTGCTTTTCACAAATTCCTTGGTTGTGCTCTTATTTTAACCGGTGGACTGCTGTCTCCGTTGTGCCAGATGGGAGCATGCTTCTCCAAGGTTTTTGATGGCTGTCCCCTGAAAATTAACTGTGCCACTTCATGGATTCACCCTGATACAAAAGGTGTGTTACCTATGAACAACATATAAAGGAGATTATAGTTTATGGTCCATTTGCAGTGGTGTGAGGTTTTGCCCTGTTTTTTGTTGACATGTTCATACAGAACTCCGGTATTACCCCAGTAATCTTTTGTGGCGAAAAAATAAATAGACCAGTTCCAAAGTAGAGGTAGCAATTAAAATCAAGGATACTTGCCATGGACGTGCTACAGGTTCTTATTGGGTTCTCATGTTTTTTGCGGTTAATTTCCTTGGAAATGTGACCAACAGAAGTTTTTGCGCACTAGTTTCACATACAACTTCGTGAACGTTATCAGTACACTTGTGTTTTAGTGTTGTAGGTGGTGTGATTTTGTTCAGTGTTGAATTTCTCTCCAGATCAGTACTTAATTTTTGGGACAGAAGATGGGATTTACACTCTGAACCTGAATGAATTGCACGAAGCCACAATGGAGCAGGTGAGACTTGTAGGTTCTGAGATGAAGATCAGCCAGAGACAGTAAAACGTTTCCACTATGACTTCTTGTTTACCCTAGAACGGAAGCTCTGCAGCATTCACGAATTAAAAACACCCTTAGCTTTAACATGTTTTTTACTTTCAGATTTTTCCAAGACGATGTACTTGGCTTTACGTAATCAACAATAACCTTATGTCTTTGTCAGGTAAGAAGGCCATAAGCCTGACTGTGTAAATTTCATGTGGTGACGTTGCTTCCCATCCCATAACGATGTACACTACAATGTTCCCTCTTCATACGTGGGTCACACATTTTTGTAAAACTCCTTGTAGTGTGAATTGAAGATGTTAATCAGTTATAATGAGGTAAAATTACGCTTATCCCTTCAATTTTTAGCTATAGCTGGGTTCTGTTATTCATTTGACTTTTATTTTTTTCTCAACCAAATTTAGGCTGACTCTGATACTCAAAAAAAAAAAAAAAAAAGTGAAATTAACACACATTGTACTGCAAACAAGTTGACAGTTTATGTACACATCATGTTTGTTATTTGCATAATGTATTTGTTACAGTGCTTAACATGTTTTCACAACCAGTTTTATATTTAAAGGTGTTAATGTCTTATCTGTTTGAACTTAGTTTTTAAAAGTGTACTGTTTTCACAAGATGACACAGACTTGGATAAACTGTGTAACCGCTGCTAACGCCAAGCTAATCCTGTCAGTGTGATGCGTTCTGACTCTCAGTGCTTTCCGTCTTCAGCGGCCTTGCTGTCTCCATGATTTTATAACACCAGCCACTAACTGAAAATCCACTGGACCACATGAGTTTAGTGACTCTCACCCAGCTGATATGCAAACATGTGAAATCTAAATTAGTCCTTAAGAACACAAAAGTGCCTTATACGTCCCTGAGGTAGCACATTTAACCACTCAAAGTGAAACGGTCAGATTTGGCAGGGAAAGATTTATTTAGTACCATAGCCAACCAGTGCCCTCTCACACGTGCTCCATTCTTTAAAAACTTAAATGTCCTCATGCAGATTTTTAAAGAATTTTTATGCTTTGATTTCGATGGAAATATTGTTTTTAAAAAGAAAACCTTCAGGGTTAAAATAATATCATAATTTAGTAGATTCTGACAAAGTTCATCTCTTCTGTTTTCCATGTGATTTCCGCTTGACTTCACGTGGTCTCCTTTTGTGCCTTCTACTTCAACAGAAGGTAAATGTGCCTACCTAAACATGGCCGAGCAGTGTTTGCTGCACTTAAATGCCAGCCGTTCCTGGCATAGAGTAGGGTTTAAATTAGTGCAGTTGGGTTAACAGAGTGCATAAATTGTTACCACAAACAGAACCTTTTGCGTTAGATATGCAACGTCATGGCTATTGTTATAACAGTTTAAACTAGAAAGGTTGCTTTCTTTTGCTTTTTTTGTACATTGGCTCTTGTAATACTCTTTAACCCTCGTGATTGGTTGATTTCCTGTTCTTCTTAGCTTTGCTTATCTTGTTATGCAGGGACTGTTTATATGATCCCTGTTGTAGAGCTTGGTTCTTGTATAGCTGCTTGTCTTGGTTTTCTGCATATTTCCCCTTTTGGGGGGTGGGGGGTGTATTTTAACCCCGTGCAGGCGGTTATACCTGTGAGCAGTTGTCTGTGTCCCCCAAAGACATGGTTTTACACTGAATAATTAGGACAAGACCAGAGTCATTTTCCTTTGAGCTTCTTGCTACGGTCACTTGTCGGTGTCCTTGGTCGTTCTGTTTTGTGCGACTCTTCTCTCATCTGTTCCAGGTAAGACCTTCCAGCTCTATTCTCATAACCTCATCGGGCTCTTCGAGCAGCTCAGGAAACCAGGCCTGGCAGCCCAGTTTCAGACCCATCGATTCCCAGACAAAATCCTGCCCAGGTGAGAGAGAGAGAGAGAGAGAGAGAGAGAGAGAGAGAAAGCGCTGCTGAGCGTTCGTGACACCTTTGCGTGTGTCCGTTTCCGCAGCGCCAGGTGCGTGCAGACAGCTCAGACGAAAAACATCCTCTTCGCTCTTTCATTCTTTTCTTTTGACCTCACCTTTTTATTCCAGGAGGTTTGCCTTGACGACAAAGATTCCTGACACAAAAGGCTGTCACAAGTGCTGCATTGGTGGGTAGTGAAGTTCCTTTTGTTTGTTTTTTTAATCTTTATTTTTTTTTTACACTTTAATTTATGGGTTGTCTTTGTTTTGTTCGGGACAATGCGTGTCATGCTACAGTTAAAATGTGTAATTTGCCCTGCGTCGGACGGGAAATGGGCTGGAACGTGGCGTGCGCTGAATGGGCTCCTCCTCTCCACCCTCAGTGAGGAACCCGTACACAGGACACAAGTACCTGTGCGGGGCTCTGCAGTCTGGGATTGTCCTCCTCCAGTGGTACGAGCCAATGCAGCGGTTCATGCTCATCAAGGTCAGCATCATCGCCATCAGCATCATCGCCTCTCGCTGTTTTTCGCTCTGAACGCTTTTTTTTT
This sequence comes from Chitala chitala, assembly GCA_025773905.1. Taxonomy (NCBI): domain Eukaryota; kingdom Metazoa; phylum Chordata; class Actinopteri; order Osteoglossiformes; family Notopteridae; genus Chitala; species Chitala chitala. The sequence goes on along the minus strand of JABJVR010016117.1, from coordinate 27,235 downwards.
TTTTTTTAATCGAGGATGCAAATGTTACCTTTTTTGTTTTCTGTAAGAAAACGTGGTAATGACCATCTGTTTTTGTTCAGATGGAACTTTAAGGTAGTATATATAAGTGGTTCACAAGTGTCAGGCATTGGACCGATACTTGTGAAGATGTATGCTCTTGTCAGCCTTGTAGCTCTCGCATCTTCCTGTCAGTCCTGCTTTTCTGTGGTACCCAAAAGATGGCAGAAATTGATACAGAGCTGGGCAAATGTGCCGAGGACTTTATATGTTTAATACATTTTCAGCTTGCATAGTAATATATAAAGCAACAGGGCTTAAGTGTAAATTGCCACGCTTGCATGTAAACATTGGAATTCTTAAGTGTATCTGCAGGTTTAATTAACTTTTTAAACCAGTGTTTGCTGGTGGTTTGTAAGAAACTACAGAGGAAAAAGTGCTATGATCCTCAGTCAGTGTAAAACAGGTCACCTTTATGGATAGCGCTGGTAAGCGTAGCTTGATTTAACATGTTGCTGTTCCGCAGGTTGCACTAAAAACACGCTCTTGTACCCTGCAGCACTTTGACTTCCCCTTGCCCAGCCCTTTGAAGGTGTTCGAGATGCTGGTGGTCCCGGAGCAGGAGTACCCTCTGTTGTGTGTGGCCATCAGCCAGGGCAGCGAGCCGGGTCAGGTGGTGCGCTTCGAGACCATCAACCTGAACTCCTGCTCGTCCTGGTTCACCGACATGGGATCAGGTAGAAACTGGGAACGGCAGACAGTCTGTGTGTCTGCCAGGGACGTAACGGTACATCGTGCTGTGATACGACGTGATGCAGAAGTGACGATGCACCGTGGAGACGGACGATGGCATCGCGCTGCATGCCTGTAGTATATTTTGATATGAAGAACATTACCAGCACAAATCACGACAGATGTGTTTTACTGTGTTTTCATGTTTTCGAATAGATGATTTTATTTTAATGTATAGTGTAGGAAAATTCTTTTGTTTTTTACCTTCCTTTTTTGGTCTGGTATTTAGGAAATGTATTCTTAAATTATTATTTTTTTATTGCAAATAACATAAGAAATAATGAAAAAATCTGTGGTGGGTTGGCGCCCCGCCCTGGGTGTCCCCTGCCCTGCGCCCTTATGTGCTCTGGGATGGGCTCCAGGTTTCCCCGCGACCCTCACCAGGAATAAGCGGTTAAGATAATGGATGGATGGATGGATAATGAAAAAATGCATTTCACAATTTACACACCCACTACTTACAAGGCATTCCCAGCTAGTTCACGGCACGGTATGTGGCAGCCAGGGTCCAGTACCGGTCCGCAGACCACAGTTTGGGAGGCTGTAGCTTACACGCTTAGCAACCCGCTGCAGGATTTACACTGACACCATACTGAAAACTCCAGCACAAACTGCAACAGATATGTTGTACTGTGAAGAAGTATACTTTGGTGTTGCTTTTCCTTGTTCTTGCCTCAGGAATTAAAATGTTTTTCATTCAAGTTTTATTTTGAATATCCTTACTAAATGGAATAGTGACTCCAGTATTGTGAACGGAGTCGTGTCGTGAGCTGTGGCGTCGAGTACACCGCTATGTCCCTGATGTCCACGGCAGCAGACACCTGTTACTGCTTCCTGACCATGCTGTCGTCCTGCAGGAGGTCACCAGGTGGACGCCATCCACGTCACTCAGCTGGAGAGAGACACCGTCCTGGTTTGTTTGGACAGTAAGTGTCACTTCAAGGCTGTGCTTCTGATGGAAGCAGTCGCTGGGTGTTTGTGTGTGTGTGTGTGTGTGTGTGTGTGTGTGTGTGTGTGTGTGTGTGTGTGTGTGTGTGTGTGAGATGACAGTGAAGAAGGGCTTTCTTTTTATCATGACAAATGTAATGCTGTTTGCCATTTTTATATTGTTAGCGTAGCTTTCTGGTGAAAGTAGGCACTCTTTGGTGCTTTTAAATAAAACATACGGTCTTTCTAAGCATGTTGAAATACAAATTGAATATACGGTTTTGATGTTCACGCGGTATTTTTCACTGTTTTTTTATCTTGATTATTTGTCATTTTTGTGCTTAGTGTTTATAGGTGTGAATAACAGGTTAATATTTAGCGTCAGTAATTTGCCTCAACCCCACAGATGTCATTTACGCTCAGTGCCTGTTTTCTACATGTCTCGTGAAGATCAGTGGTGATAACCTTGTTAATAAAAATGTTTGCATGGTTGTGTAATCCATGTGACCACATTTCACGTACAGAGTTATAACTCCAAACTTCTCCTTTCTTGCAGACAATCTGAAAATCGTCAATCTGCAGGGCAAACTGAAGTCCAACAAAAAGCTGGCATCTGAGCTGAGCTTTGATTTCTGTATCGGATCTGTGGGTAGGGCTGCGCGTTACCACGCCGACTGTCTGCAGCTCTTAGCAGCTGTGGGGCAGGTGACCTGACCTATGTGTGTCTTGACAGTGTGTCTGCAGGACAGCGTGCTGGCTTTCTGGAAACACGGCATGCAGGGGAAAAGCTTCAAGTCCAACGAGGCGAGTTCACCTCCCCTTCACTGTTTTATTTACTTTACATGGACAATTGGCTGTTTTTAATGTTTTTTTTTTCCAGAGTTCGTTATGTTTCTTTGAGATTCAGTAACGCTGTGCGACCTCTGACTGCAGGTGAAATAACTACAGGCATGCTGTCTTCCCCAGCATGATTCACAATGCGGGGAGCACAGGGATTCGGTGGGAGGCGCTGTTGCCTCACACCTTCAGGGCTGGGGATTCAGATCTTACCTCCAGTCTGTGTGCATGGAGTCTGCATCTCTCTTTGCTTTGTGGGTTACCTCCAGATATTGTGGTGCCCCCCATACTCCATGACTTGCGTTGTAGTCTGATGGGTGTTTCTAAATTGCCCATACTGTATGATGGGGTGTGGGCATGTGATTGTTCCCTGTGACGGGTTGGCACCTCGTTCAGGATGCCCCTCGCCTCATGCCCTTAGCTCCCTGGGATCAACTCCAGGCTCCCCACGACCCTCCATGGGATAAGTGGTTTGGAAAACGTATGGATTCACATTAAAGGAGAAGAACCTACTTTAATGAATGAGTGAATATGCTCATTTTACTTTCATACTAAAGAAAGATGACTGAATTGAAATAGGCAGCGTCTTTATTCTCCCTCACCCGTCATGCTGTTACGCGAGACTGTCTGGGATGAAAAGCCACTGGGCTTGTGGCCCTGGCTTTGCCCATGGGGCCGGTCCAAGACGCACATACACTGGATGTCAAAATTTCATTGGTCATACAAAATTCATGTCCGATCCAAAATTTAACAGCTGCAGGGAGCTGTTGGCCTTAAATAATTTAGCCTTTTTTTTTTTTTCTCCTTTTTGAACAGTCCTTTTCAAAGGCTGTCGGTTAAGGCAGTCAAGAAGAGAACCTTTTGATACGTGCCTGCTCACTCGGGTGCCGTGGGTCTTGTTCTCAGTCAGACTGATTGTTCTGTTGGCATGTCAAAGCTTGTCTGGTACTGCTTAGCCACCAAACAGGCGGTGCGTTTGTTGCCCTGTTGTTTTGGCTGTGCCTATTGTCAGACACCTGGAGCTGTCTGTGCCAGCGGAAGGGTTTAGCTTATGTGGGAGTGCCCTAGATACCACAAACGGACATGGTGCGACGCAGCTCTGTGTTTGTACTCTGCGATCAGCGCAGAGGATCCGTGCAGTGAGCTGCTTGTCTCGTGTCGACACAGTGACTTTCACGTGTCGTGCTGCACCTGCGTGTCAGTTTCTGTTCCACTCATTTATATTTAGTACCATTTCAGAATGTGTATGAACCATGTTTATTATTATTATTTATTAATTAATTAATTTATTTATTTTTTATGATCGTTTGCTGTTACACAAATCTAAAGCTTATATCTGGCATTTATGCTTCTTTTTGCTAATTGTATTTTGCAAACATAAAAACATCCATTTTAACTAAATTCTGTTATAATGACAATATTTATGTGGTGTTTTGCTTAAAAGTCATCAACAGACCACCAACATATCTGTTTAATATTTATAAATCTGTAAAGTGTTTTGCCGTTTAATTCCAGGTTACCCAGGAGATTTCAGATCAGAGTCGAGTGTTTAGACTATTGGGATCTGACAGGTACGTAATGTTGGGGGGGAGGGATCATGTCTTAATTTTTTGGTAAATTCATGTACATTTTTTATGAATACATCTTTCTGCGTGTATCAGAGGGCTGGAGTCTTCATGACAAGTCAGGACCAAGTGTTTTTAAGTGTAGAAGCTCCAAGCCCTTCTAATCAACACTCCTGGAAAAGTGGCGTCGCGTCTTGGCCAGTCCTACCGCTGTCTCTGTTCTCCAGAGACGTGCCTACAGGACATAATACAGGCCAAGTTTCTGAGAATGATGCTGAGCTGATTAAAATGGTCCATGATTTAGCAGTTTGTGTTTTTTTTTTTTTTTTTTTTTTTTATCTTGATGTATATAAATGTCAGCATTTCTTATCTGAGACAGGAATGGCATTACTTGCTCTTGATTTAAGCTTGAGGAGGCATACTGTTTTATGAATTTATTTGCTGTCATTTAAACACTTAAGCTTTGTAATGTTCATCTTTTTTGTTATATGCAGTTACCAAAATGGCTGCTTCTCAGTAAATCAATTTTTCCTATTACTTACACTATCATGAATTAGCTAATCAAAGGTTAGCGCATGGAACGGCGTTGCCATTCAGATGTGTGTGTATGTGTGTGACTTGCTGCTTGTGGCACCTCCAGCGCTGAGGAGTGTGTAGAGGGGTTTTATACTCCCTGCTGTGATAAGGAAGATAACTCTAAGGCTGTGGCACTTTACACCAGCCTTACAAATAACCTTCTAATTTTGCCCAGTCCTATGTTTTATTCACCACCTGTTTTGGCCATGCCTGTCTGGCTAAGGTGTCCTGGGGCTATGAAATTTCACCTGACATTTCAGACAGTGCTGAACAACAACCTGACCCTACCCGCATCATATACCTCATATGACAGATGATAGATGAAACTATTTTCTGATGACTTACTAGACAATATACTGCTTTTAAAATTGTTGCTTAGCGTGCTTTTATTATTACATTTTTTTTTTGGTAACTAGACATGAAGTTTTAATCATGCTAAGGCCTAACGCACAAAACATCTGTTGCAGTCCACACCGTTTATGCACACGCCCACACACACACACACACACACACCCGCAGCCATCGGGCTGATGGTCCCTACCGTACTTATAAATGTCACTGGATCTAGCTAACGCACGCTAATGGTGACCAGTGGCCTTAAATATAGACACATTGTAGCATACAGACCGCTAGATAAAACACTGAATGAATATAATGTGTTTTAACGTTTACAGACTGAATCCAATGGGAAAAGTCCATCTTCAGAACAGCATTCTGCTTATTAAAATCACAAATATGGATTTCAATTACGATTATTAAATGATGCAGCTCCAGCAATCTTTAGTGTTGTCTGACTTTAGCAGTTATGCCTTTGAATGAAAGCTATAACATTCGATCGGTTTAGCTCCGATAGTGTTTGGTGTCCGATCCCTTTAGAACTTCAACGCCTTCGGCACGATTGATGACGCCGGTTTTTTGCCATGCATTAGTATTAAAAAGAGAAGGTTTCAAGCAGTCAGGCAATCAGAAGCTTATCTAAAGCAAGCAATGCCGTTAGCTGTTGACGGTCTGTGCGTTGTATAAAGGGGACGCTATCAGCTTCCACATTTGTTGCTTGTAGGAGATTGATAGGCAAGGTGATGTGCAAGCAGGAATAGAAATGTGTGCTTACAGCTTGAATTTCTGCTTATTGCAGGTGCTTTTTAAACTAAGGTTAGCTCCCATTTGAAATAGCCTGAATTCAGACTGGACATGAAATATTCATATAAACAGATTATGCTTGTAACTGACATGCTTATAAGAGGAGTGCACTGTATTGCATTTCTTACATGGGCTGCAGTAGTTTTGCTGAGGGATAATTTATGAGGTGCTTAACTCTTTCCATTATGACAGGGTGGTGGTCCTGGAAAGCCGACCGACGGACAACCCCACAGCCTTGAGTAACCTTTACATCCTCGCCGGCCATGAGAACAGCTACTAGTTCGACTTTGTGCGTTCGCCAGTTGTGCTGGACGGGTCATAATGGGAAGCCCATTTCTGCCGTCAGTGCTGCAACAATGAGAGCTTGCGCCATCTTTTTCCAGAAACTGCAACAGAACCCGCTGCAAGCTGTTTGTAAGAAAACAAAGCGTCTTAACAAGGTGCCATCGTACACAGCCAAGACTGGTTAGCCCTGGTCCACGTGCTGCCCGTAGGTTGACTGTCGGGGAGGTACGGACAGGTGCGACACCTCCAGCCTTGGGACTGCTGTAGACTGCCGTGCTCACACAGCCATATAAGCCTAAGCAATAAGATTGCGCTGTGATGAACAACAGTAATATTCATATATGTGTACAAGACACGTATGAAGAAGTGCCAGAAGTTGTTACTGTGGTCTTTACGTTTCCCATAAAGACTGACTTGCTATTCGGAAAGTCTGAACAAAGGGTCCTGGGTTAGATGTAGCTATGCTGATTTTTAAAGTAGGGAAGAGTTCAACGGTTTGGAATTTGTATTTGGAAGTAACATATGGAATGTCGTATTCAGTAAAAAACCATTTTTGGTTCAGTGGTCTATTTAAAAATAATTTATTAAGCTACAAGTATTAAGGTATTTAGTTTAATTATGTTAACCAATGACAGACTATCCTGGGAGGTGTAGGACGCAGCTCCACTGGGTTTTAACTACCTAAGGACAGGTTGCTAAGCAGCTTAGCGTTATTGTACTGCCTTTGTAATATAGAATTGGTTTACTCAGTTGTTTTTAAGGTTTGCATATAATGTAAATTTAAACTTTTGCTTTTTCCTATTCTGTATGTGCATCGTGAAGGCACTTCTGTACATTTTGTTTTGTATTTATGACATAAAGTGGGAGAAAGCTTGTTTTCATAACATCTGCATTTTTCTGTAAGTTTTAAAGTATGCAGTTTTTATAATTAAAAAAACTACCCTATTTAAAAAAATCTGTGTTGCTGGTTTTGACAAGTTGGTGGTGGTTCTGATTCAGTGCTGTAATATGGTTTGGTATGTTGATAAACCCGACCAAGTGTGCTGCTCTTCAATTAAGTCTTTAATTTTGATTGTCCTTCACAAATTGGATGCGTAAATACTACAGTTTTAAACCAATTTTATCAATTAACATTCGTACGCAGACCAAAATGAAAAGGCAACAAAACTCTTCCACATCACGAAAACCCCACACACAATTTTAACACGTTTGTTTTGCTAATGTACAACCTTGTCTCCTTTACAGCTGAGAAGCAGTTGACTGTCATTCCAGACTATTTTTACACAGCTAACTGCTGTCTGTCATGATATCCGCATTGTATTCACTTTAACCAGTTGGGAAAATTGCCAGCGTGCAGAAAATGTGGCAAACTTCTGCAAGTGACACCACACACTCCGAGTGTGTGTGTGCTTGTGTTTGGATGTTAAACCGTTCTGCTGTCACTTATATGTAATAAAATCTCACAATGGGAGTTTGTCATCATCCAGTGCCTACAATAAGTTAGTTTTTTTTTTTTTTTTTTTTTTATAATATCAGGATATTTATCAAGCTTAATGTCCATCTATTACCCAATCACTTATCCTGTCTGGGTCACAGGTGGCCTGGAGCCTATCCAGTAAGGCATGGGGGGGCACCCTGGACAAGGCGCTAACCCAGCACAGCACACATGCAACCTAAAGGTAATTTTAGTATGTGGGTAAACCACCTACCCAGCATGGCTTTGAGCTGTGGCAGGAAACCAGATGCCCAGGGAGGGACAGGCTTTACATATGGTGCCAAGAGCCAAACTAAAACCTGTGACACTGCAAGTGTGCAGTAATAGCACCACCAACGAAACCTTTGCCTAATGCAGTACTTTAATGTCGGTAAAAAAAAAAAAAAAAACCACCTCTGAAATGGATTAATATGAACTGAATTTTCAGACGTGTTGAAGTTGTGTACTACATCACAAGAAAATATATGACCAACCACGTATGTTGCCTTTGTGACATCATTGCTTTGTCGCTGTCATTTTCTCAGCGTGTGGCAACTTTAGAGTTTACTCTTAAAGGTTTCTGTAATTTTTCAATGACTTTGATAGGGAAGCTATGGTTGTGAGGACAAACACTTTGATTAGTCACTGAGCAAAAGGACTAAAGGGTCTTAAGTTCAGCTAAAACTATTTTTGGTAAAAAAAAAAAAAACTTTGGGCTGTGTGGGTTTGAGCCCCACAAGTCACTATTCTTACACACACAGCCTGTTCCAGACGTCTCCAGAGATAAGGTACGTGTTTCTTACATACAGGAAATGTACAGTTGTCAGGGCACCTCAAGTCTTTGAACTATTGGAGGAAATGTATTTAAAACAGAAATGAAAACTAGATTTGAATCGATAACCACAGAGGTTTGACGTAACAATGCTAAATTCTGAGTGACTTTACCAGTCAGACACACGTTTATTAATCACCCTTTAAATTTGTCAACATTCCCTAAACAACTATTTCCACTAAAGTATTTAATATGTATATTTAACTCTGTAAAAATTCAGGTTTGGTATTATATGTCAAATTATATTTGTACTATGTCATACAGTTAATACTCTGAATTACAGTGGCTGTGTATTTCTGTAATAAAACTGGTCAAACCGGACTAATGGTCTTGTTCCATCATTATACCAAAAATACAAATTCGATAGACCTGTAAAGAGTTGCAGTCAAAAATTACACCAGGGAATGTTTCTTTAAATTAAATCTACTTTTAAAGCAAAACAGTTTTAAACCATGCATATGCGTGAGTTGTGTTATCATGCCTGCTCACCGTTGACACTCCGTTAGGGTGAGTATATGCCACAGGGTGCCACATTTTATTGCCTCAGGGGTGGAGCCCAAACTATAGTTCCTATGGGGACCAGCCAATAAAACCTGAACCAGTCGACTGTCCCTCTTCCACCAGTTTATCACCAGATGCGTTAACGAAATCCCGTTTTTTTTCTCGCCATCAAATGTGTGCAGTACCACAGAATTAGATTTAACCGAGAACAAAGGTAACATTCCGTTTTATTCTAATTAATTTTAATAATAACAGTGTGGCATTGTAATGAAGTGTCGTGATTGGTAAAAAAAAAAAAAAAAATTCAAAACTGCGATGTATGTTTATTTTTTACATTAATTATGTGACGGTATTTGGATCAAACTGTAATAAGAAACAGGTGCCCAGCGGTAACTTTTAATATTAGTGAGGTATATTGAGTTAAATGATGACGATACAGGAATAATACATTGGAAAGCATGTCTAGTATCTCCATGTGCATAGACAACAAGCCCAGCACTTTAGTTGTAGGAAACAGTTGCAAAAAATCACATTTTCCAAAATTTGTGTTGTCGACTTCAAAAGATGCAAACAAATCAGTTGTCTGTCGGTTTAATACTACCGGTTTGTCTGCGGTACGGATAAATCGTCCTGGACTCAAAGTTTCTACATTTTACGTGTAAACTGGTGTTGATGTGCGCATGTTTCATGGTGTGTTTTGACTGTCCGCAGTATTGCAGTGGGAGTGTGTGTTGAGTTGCGCCAGCTGCGTTGCCACGTGTAACGATGGAGAAGTACGATAAGATTGGGAAGATTGGGGAAGGATCCTACGGAGTCGTGTTCAAGTGTATGAACAAGCACACGGGGCAACTGGTGGCCATCAAGAAGTTCGTGGAGTCTGAGGATGATCCAGTAATAAGGAAAATCGCGCTGAGGGAGATCAGGATGCTTAAGGTAAACGCTGACAAATGTCTGATCATTTATATGCGTCGTTTAAATAACGTTTATTCGCTCGTTGGCAGAAATTCGCGTATTCACTTACAGTTTTAGTACTCTACAGCCTACAAGAGCTGGACTAAATACTAAGTGTATATTTATTTCCTGGTCCTAATCGGGGAATAGGGCTGCTGTTTGTATTCAGAGCTGCTTACATTCTTGTAATGTTTTCAAGTCCTGGACTGTGTGGATTGGGCTGTAGCAACATACTTTTAAAGAAGGAAAGCCTCACACTCTTTAATGGCTGAAAGAGTTGGTTTTCTGCACTCAAAAAAAAAAAAAAAATCCAGACCACCCCAAGGTTCACTGGTGTGTAGCAGTCATGACAGAGGACCCACAGATCACAAAAGGTGTTTGACTTGTATATAGGCATATATAGGCTCCTTATTATCTTAGAATTTTTAAATACTAGTGAAGCTTTTGCACAGACTTGGCCATGAGGTACTGATTCCATTATACGGGTTGTTTTGCCAGGTCTTACCTTTGCAGCCTTGTTTGTAATTGTGACATAGTTGTACCTAAACTTCTTATAGCTTTTCTGTCATTTTGTACATGCCATGTTTTAATTTTTCACAAAGCGTATAAGGCAGGAGACACTCTGATAGGGATGCTTGTCTTCTTCCTTGCTGTTTTCATATTCAGTCAGCTGTTCACGTGAGAGGCACATATTTGGACGGTTGGAGGCACTTCAGCTTGGAAACTGCGAGGAGATGACTGGATATAATGCCAGTGACTTCGTGTCATGAAACATTTTCATTGGTCTTTACAGCTGCTATATTCAGAAATGATAATTAATCATCTATAGGGTAAACTTCTCTGCCGCACGTGTGTGTGTGCGCGCGTGTGTGTGTGTGTATAATACACACACCAGAATTGCCATGTGGAGATGGTTGTAAGTCATAGTAAATTTTTTATTTTTTTTTGGTAGAATGGTAGCAGCTCACCCATCAGGTTATAAGTTGCAGGTGCAAAAGTTGAGTAGCCACTCCCACAATGCTTTCTGAACCTCTAATCACTAGAACACGATTTTCACACGAAGACTGTATTTGTAGCCATGCGTGTCTTGTCTGATTAAACAGCACAAACAGCGCTGTATCTGGTATCATGTGGTAAAACCAGCACGTCTCTTCCTGTCCAGCAACTGAAGCATGCCAACCTGGTGAATCTAATAGAGGTTTTTCGTCGAAAAAGGAAGTTGCACCTTGTGTTCGAATACTGCGATCACACCGTTCTCAATGAGTTAGCTCGCTACCCCAAGGGGTGAGTCCAAGTTCTGGTTAATATTATTTTTACCAGCAATGTCTTTTTACAGGTAATAAGTAAATCCAACCATGCATTCGTAGTGTTTGGGGACTGGCTCAAAATACATTTGCACCAGAATGTACTTTATTCGTATCAACCAAGGAAGCTTTTATGTCCAGTCACAAGCAAAATGAATTGTGAAACATTTTGGAATTTTTTTTTTTTTTTAATACAGGGATGTGCTTAAAAGCATGATGGGGTAAAATCGTGACCAGCTTTCTAACTGCTCAACATTCTGGTTGTTTGGCCAGAGGTGCTGGAAGGGGGGGGGAGGGAATTTAATTGCTGATGACACAGACCCATATAGCCATTTCCTTGACAACGGCAGTAAATGGATTCTTGGTCAACAAAGCCGCAGTGCTGGATGAGACACCAGGATGTACAAAGTGTATCATGTCTGCTTGATGTCAGTTGTTAAGGCTATAGAGACTTAAAAAGAAGAAAGTAAGGAATTAGCTGTAATACATTTGCAGTACTTGTAAATCAGCTTAAACATCTTTCTGATTGTGGTTGGTTGAAGGAAAAAAAAAATCTGTTGCATTCTAAAACGTATTCAGGCAAATGAAATAATTTTAAATGCTTAATTCTAACCCAGGTTATGTCAGTAAGGACAGCAGAGCTGTATAAAAGTAGTGGAAATTTTTTTTTAAGCACTTAGTCTTCGTAACAGAAGTCCACATGAACTAATGGCACTGTCCCACCTCATTAAAACTGTATCAATCTCACTGTAATTTTGTCATTGCTGACAGATGACCAGCAGGTCGACTTTGAGTTCCTGCCAGCTTATTGCACTCCGATGTTAACAAATTAAATACTGGAGAGGAGAAACACAAGGGAGAATAAAAAAATATTCTGAGATCTGAACAAAAGTATTTGTGTAGTTTTTAGGAAATCAAAATGAAAGCTTGGTAGCATTAATTTTTGTCTGTATCAAAGACAGTAATTTATTTTCATTTTAGGTATTGTATTTTAAACTTCATTGCAATGCAATGAGCTTCTAAAGTCAGGACAGTCATCAGGGATTTAATTTTAGACCATGGACACATTGTACAGGGGCCCACAATGCTGACTTATTCTACAGTGTTCCGGAACACCTGGTGAAGAGCATAACTTGGCAGACCATCCGGGCAGTGAACTTCTGCCACAAACACAATGTGAGTTTTCGCTCTTTCCCCCAAACGTGTTATCAGAAGCCTCCTTCCACTTATAATTCCCTCCAGTCCCATTCAAACCTTAAGGTTTCTTGTTAATATATTACATTTACTGAACTTCTTTCCAAAGGAACAACAAAGTTTATTGGAACATGAATTGTTCCATGGTCTCTTCTGTCAATAGACATGAAATGGCCTTGACCTGAATGACTTCTCTTATGTTATAATTCCTGCATTTGAAATGCAAGCACTGATGCTGTGCAAACATGCTATACAATCTAATTAATCACTCAAACATATTTTATAGCAGTACATTAATGTGTGTGTGTGTGTGTGTGTGTTTGTGTGTGTCTTTGAAGTGTATTCACAGGGACGTGAAGCCTGAGAATATTCTGGTTACCAAACACCATGTTGTCAAGCTTTGTGACTTTGGATTTGCCAGAGTCTTGAGTACGTGTCTTCCTTGCAGTCAGATTTGTCTTTAATAATTTTTTCGACAGTTATCATTTCTCTACTCGGTGAACTTTAATTATAAATAGAAAAAGATCGGACATTATTCTGTTTTTGAGAATTACTTATTTGCAATCATTAGTCAGTTATCCTGTTGACTGTAATAGTAAATAACTGGCTATTTTGCATTTTTATGATGATATCTTTGGTAATGTACAATTTTTTTTTTTTCCCCTCCTGTATGAGTTTTTGTTACGGCTTCATGGGAGCTCAGAAAAGCTCTGTTCTGTTTCACAGCTGGACCCAGTGACAAATACACTGACTATGTGGCCACACGGTGGTACCGCGCTCCAGAACTGCTGGTGGGGGACACACAGTACGGCCCACCTGTGGACGTGTGGGCGATTGGCTGTGTGTTTGCTGAACTGCTCTCTAGCGCTCCCCTCTGGCCAGGAAGATCTGATGTAGATCAACTGTACCTTATCAGGAAAACACTTGGTAATACACTAGGCTTAACAGTCTGTGAAAGCAACTTTCAGGGATGCCAGTACTCGGTTTGTCATTTTTCCAGTTTGCAGTAAATGAATTGACCCCTGCACTACATAACAACATTGTATCCCAACAGTTAGGTAAATATCGTTTTTGTTACATATCTCGATTGTACCTGTAGTCCTCTGAGAATGCATGTCCTATATGGTCCATGCTAATTTGACTAGGTCTTCCAGGTGGAGTAGAAAATGTGTATAAGATTATGGTGCAGTGCAAGGCATGGGCATGGGGAAGGTGGGGTTGATGCTACATCATTATCGCTTCCAGGAAACCTCATTCCTCGGCACCATCACATCTTTTGCAACAACCAGTTCTTTAGTGGGGCGATCATCCCGGAGCCCAGGGAGATGGTGAGAACCACGTTTTGCCTGCACTGTTTTTACCTGGCAGAGCCAGGTGCTCATACACGTCACCTGAGCTGTCAGGATGTGTCTTCTGATTTAACAATGATGTCAAGAGCAATTTGTACAGGCAAAATTGGGTGTGGCACAGAATAAAATGTGCCCAGCAGGTACATTACTGTGTTTTTAATGTGTCCTTGAAGGAGACCTTGGAGCAGAGGTATCCTAACGTGTCCGATGAAGCACTGGGCTTAATGAAGGTTAGCACATCTTTGTGTTAATTTTCTCTACATCACATCAGGGCCACCATATAGGGGTGGAATCCTAGGACATGTGACAGGCAGGGGCCCTCAAAAATTATAACGCAGCTAATATATATTTCATGGGACTCCAAATGTGTAATGGTGGCCCTGTACACCACATAGTGAAGAAAGGGGGTGTAATCAGTCAATCATCTTCTATACCACTTAGTCCTGGTGAGGGTCACAGGGAAGCCTGGAGCCCATTCCCAGAACACAGAGGGTGCAGGATAGGGGACACCCAGGGCAGGGTGCCAACCCACCACAGGGCACACACTACAGGCAATTTGGGACACGCCAATCAACCTAACCTGCATGTCTTTGGACTGCGGGAGGAAACTGGAGAAAACCCACCAAGCACAGGGAGAACATGCAAACTCCACACACAGACCCAAGGTGGGAATCAAACCCTAAGCCTGGAGGTGCGCAGCGACAGTGCTAACCACCACGCCACTGTGCAATCACTAGCAGGAAAATAAAATTATAGTTCTTTATGTAATCATACAAAATGGTTTGTCAGCCCAGAAGGTTAAATTGAAAATTAATATTGTAATAAAAAAAAATACAGGATACATCTGATCTGATTTTGAAGCAATTCTGAAAAGATTGTCAACTGTGATCTGGGCAATGTGGAGAATTTCTAGATGATACATATTTTAAAAAGAGGCTTTGAAGGTTATTTCTAGGTTTGTAAAATAGAGCCATGTCTCATCAAACACACTTGGATCCAGCACCTACACATGTACAAACATGGTTCCCTTTAAGAACTAAGGTAATCATACCTTATTTGTACTGGGGTCTCTCACTACAGGCATGCCTAAAAATGGACCCTCTAGAGCGCTTCACATGTGAGCAGTTACTGGAACACCCCTATTTCGAGGGTCAGCACAAGGAGAGTTACCATGACCTGTGCTGCTCAATGAAGAGGAGGCCACGAGGGACTCGCAAACGCCCCTCCCCTGGGGTGAGCCAACTTTCCCCTATCCCTGTATTTCAGGAGGTGTGTGTGTGCACGTGCATAAGTATACCATAAAATCTTGCGTGTGAAGTAGTCGTAACCTGTGGTGTATTTATAAAATCTGAACACAGTTTACATCAGGGTCAATGTTTCCAAGTGCTGTTAATGCCACTTCATTCAAACATGTTGCTGGTTCCATTAAGCCTGGCACGGTGTCATCCTGAGCAGAGAGGATTGCTGCAGCTTCCCTCACTTGTTGATGCTTGTAAACATGGTGCCACTCATAAACAGTCAGCATAACACTCCTTTACGGTGTATCAAGTCAGGTTTGGTCCGCAGTGTAGCCTAAACATCCCTGTAAGAGGTCTGTAAAATGGATGTAAATGTATGCCTGTGAAAGGCATGCTGTGATCAGGATTTCAATACCATCCTTGGCCACGTGTTCATGGCTGTCAAACCACCACTAGAAAACATCTTTGCAAATTCATGTCTGATGTGTAACATGTGCCTTCAGATTGAAGACATTTTTGGGTAAAAAAATAAATTGTGCATCACCTTGATTTTACAGCATCTACATGTAGACCCCTTGACACAGAAATGTATATAAAATGTTATATAATCACTTGCATAAACTGCCAAGCACCTTTTTTGCAAAAAAACAGGATTTGTTTGTAAGTGCATATTGCATACTGCTATCTTGAATATGGTACTAAATATTCTTTATATATATATATTTTTTTTTTCTTTTCATTCCAGTACCTACCTCAACTCACCAGCAGAAATATCTTCCCAGCTGTGGATAAGAAATGCTACAGCAACCTTCCAAAATTTAATTACTTTCCTAACATCTAAATCTTCAGGCTTCAATGTTGAGGTACAACAGATGTCTGCAATATTCTGGTAAAACAGCCATTAAAAAATGTTACCTCTCATTTGGAGTGTATATAGCTCTTACACTGACAGAAACACACATCTCTGTACCCGCAACTTGGTGCTCTGCTTTTAAACAAACATAAAATATAATAAAATGTTAGGCGTATACTGCCTTATTCAAATTGCCAAATGTTGTACTAGACTGATGTATAATATTGGTTGACTGTGTTTGATTTTCAATGTAAGTGCAGTGCTTAGTAGAAGACTTTGAATGTTTATTCCAAAATGTTCATCTTCACAATAATTCCCAAGTCGACAGAAAATATCAACAGAAGTACCGTAATTAATGTGTCACACATCTGAACCACTGCTGGTCATGGTTGAGTCATCAAATTACAGAAATGACATTTTATCCTAGTTTTGCTACATTCTGTTTTTTTTATGTTGGATCAATTTGAAATAGAGGGCAATAGCTATTCCCTTTAATTGTATATAACTGAAGAAGATGTATTCATAACAAAACCGGTTTTAAATGTTTAGGCCCACATTTTCCTGGATTTCCAATGAATAACAGCTGTTACATGCCCTTTAACAAATTAACCTAATGCCAATTCTTACTCAACCTCTGAATAAAGTATATGAAAATACTATATACATTGTTTCTTTTAGGTATTAACATTTAATATCCCTAGTATTCTGAGAATATCTACGATTGGCAGCACATTACAGTAAAACACCATGGTGTCAGTCTTCTGAGCTTCTAGCATCCGCCACACTGTTGCACGAGGTCAGCACCACCTAGGACACACGGTTTCTACAGTGCATGATTTTGGCAGATCAAAGCAGTTCCATCTCGATAAGCAGGTCAGGAAGGGCCATTTGCAAAGTCTCTGCAGTCTTTCTTTTTTCCTTCAGTCCTGGAAGATCCTTAAGAAATAGATGTTCCAGTTTCCTAAAACAAACACAAAAGCACCTGTGATGATCCAAGCATTTTGTTGCACATGCAATAATATGGTCTATTACACACATACATGTATACTGTACTCCAGACCACACATTTTGGATGTACACAAGTTTTTCCTAACAACTTTTCTACATGCAATCGATTTTTTTTGGGATAATCTGCATTGCAGATGTTCCCACCTACCTCAACTTGTGCAGGGCAATGATCCCTTTGTCCGTCACGTTGCCGCAGGAGACGATCTCCATTCTTCTCAGGCTGGACTGTAAGTTCTCAATTAAGCTCAGCCTCTCTAAACATACATCTTCTATGTAGACACATTTGTTGAACTTGATCTCCTCTAAGTGATTCAGACCCTCTGAAGAAGGAGGGAAAAAAAAGTTTATACTGACACTTTCGTACTGTTAGATTTCTACATGAAAAATATTCACAAAATTACTATAAAAACATAAGACGACTTGTCCATGCTATCCATGAAGTGTACAGCCACGCAATGTTGTGACAGTGAAAGGTGGTTCGGCTGCTTTGTTTTTTCAAATGTCACTGCTGTACACATACTGTGGAGCCATAAATTGAGCCAACATTGCACGGGCTCGCTTGCATTACCAGATTTTTTTTCCCCAGGAGATTAAAATTATCAAAGGACAGTCTTTGGACCGTTACACTGAACTCATGTTGCTGCTGTGATCAGTCTTGACGTGCAAACTATTACGAACACAGATCCAGCACAAATGAGTTCTAGTAATGGGAAGCATATTAAGACTGGCATTGATCAGTACCAGTGAGCTGAACCTTCAACACCTGGTTGAACTGATGCTCAAAGAATTTATATGGTTCAGAAAACAAAACATTGCTATTACAATACTGTACAAAGTACATGTACTTCCCTCAGCCTGAATAACAGTGGGGTGTCACTGGAAGGCCAGAGATTTCTGGGAAGGCTCTTAAACCTGCCTGGATATTTTTCCTATAAATATTTCAGATCTATAGTTTAAACATACATGTTCTGACTGCCAGGGCTGCAGGAATGACACATTTTCAATTTATTTAAACAGCATTAAAAGTCCTACAAACTACAATTTTATAAAGTACTATCTGATCATCTACCAAATGCTGACAGAACAATCAGACGTCTTTAAAGAGCCAGACGTCTTTAAAGGCCTCTGCCCACAAATTTAATGAACAGACTGATGCCTGCAATTAGTAAGAGGTTTTATATATTCACCCATTCTATGTTTTTTCTAAGATAACTGAGCAAGCCTGTCCATCCATCAGTCAATCAGCCACCTATCCAGTACAGAGGTGCCCTGGAACCTATCCCGCGTAGCATAGGGCACCAAGCAGGGAACACCCTGGACCGGGTACGAACCCATCACAGACTGATCACGTTCCTGTCCAAAAAAAAACATCTCCATGGTAATCATCTACCTGTTGGCAAACAGATCTCCAACCACATGTTTCTGGTTGAAACCGGTGAGTTCATCACCTACTGTTTGCCCCTCGTGCAGTCCAGTCATGTCTAAGACTCACAGTGTTCTACATTCAGGAAGCACCAGAGACCTAAAACATGGCTTCTAACAGCTCTGTGCCAGTGTTTCCTTTTCTTGCACTTTGGACTTGAGGGCAGTTTCTGACCCTGCAGAACACCATATTCTCTTGGCAAAACTAAAAAAGGTGTCAGTAGCCAGCACTGCGGCTCATGTCTTATCTCCTACACATGGTCAGACTGGTAGAATAAACACAAGCACGGCAAATTAATTTCAGATAATGATGCCAACTATTGATTTCAGGAAATTATAATAGTACAAACATGTTGTAAAAGCACATGTTGTAAAAGCACACACAACACCACACCAAGTTACTGAGCAAACTTACAAACACCCTGACAATTTTATGGATGTTACAGCTTTTCTTCTCTTTACCGAATTCAGACTACAAAACAGGGCATTTCTCTGAAGCAAAGTACCTTGCAAGAGGCAAGCAGAGGAATGCACCTTTACCAACTACACTACATAGACTTTATGTACCATACATAGTAATCAACACATTCATGAATACATTATACGTTTCTCAGCCATGTTTTTTGACATACAACAGAAGCTAGACGAGTGTGATAAGGTCCTGGTTGAGAGTGCACTACACGCGAGTAGCATTATTGAGCCTGGACTAAACGAAACCGATGCATCAAATCGGGTACGGAGACACAGTACGATAGATGGTTTGTTTCCCTTAAGATAGGTCAAACTTAAAAGACTACTGAAGATCTCAATGCCATTCACTGAAAGAAAATGACTTAAGCTCCCCGGTCAAAATCTCACTCAAGCACTATTGGAAATGCAAGAGTTTATGTGGTGATTGTATTTATTTGTAACACAAACGAGCCTGACAGGTGGAGAATGTTCTGGACAGCTACTGCACATTCCCAACAGTTACGCATGTTGGTGGTGATAAAGACACTGAGGTTTAGGTATGAGAACCCTGTAAGTCCAAAGGGCAATGACCATTTAATGCAGTGCCATTTCCGAAAGAGGACCCGAGTTAAACTTGTACTGCTGGATAACATTAAGACTGATCTTTCAGAGGATCAGAAGGCCTCACTACCCTCAGTGATCAGTAGGTGAGAAAACCTACCAACACAGAACATTTAAGTAATTGGCATGTGAGAAAATCAGTATGATTTACCCAGGTGATCAAATCCACGGTACATGATGCAGGATTCGGTGGCATCTATGGCCTGTATCTTGTACTTGCCAAGAGGCCCAGTGGGCAGCCCATTGTAGTCCTCCTGCCAGCGGTCAAAGCCCTGGTACCTCACTTTGGCCCCACAGCGGAGGAGCCATTCTGAAGCAGCCCGGTCTGGACCCACTGCTTTAATCCGTTCATAATCCACTCTGAAAAACAAACGGAACAATAAATTATATACACAGACATCTTGTGTGTGATGCTGAACGACAGCATAAACAAGTCATGATACAACAATTTCAGTTATAGTCCCAAAAATACATGCCAGAGATGCGTTTACAGTTTAATCCGTTAACCTAACAATAAACCCATGATCCTTTTTTCTAGAGAAAGAATCCGCTGACCTTCCTAGTTTGGTATGTGGATTCTTGTGTGGGGTATGTGCAGAATTAATTAGGCTGAACTGGGTCAATAGATCCAAGTTGTGAATACGTAAAAAACGGGAATCATACTTGTTGAAAACTGCATTCAGCCATCCCCAGAACGGTCTACTTGGCGGTATCGGCAGGGCTTTGCGAAGACTCAGGGCTGTGTGTACCGTCTTGGCCAAGAGCTTCATGGTGTTGCCCTCCAAAATACAATGATGGTTTTTTTTTCAAACTGAGTAACATATAATTATATTACGTTCAAGTCAGTGTTTAGTGTGCGTGACACGTTATTAAATCATAGTCACTTGACAATTTAAAAAGACTAGTTATTAATCATGACCTTGGATTAAAATCGAACCTACAAACATACTGATCAACAATGTGCAACTCGCAGATAAAATCTGAACGTGCAAACTGTTTATTCACAAAGTCGTATTTACCTAACATACAAACAAGCACCACAGACGACCAAACGCAACGTTTAAACACGCCTCCAACTTTGCCCGCAATTGTTTACATGTTCCTACACTTCCGTAAACGCTCACCTTTGACGTCACTGACACGTCATTGGTCACTTTCAAAACGGGTGAAAGGGCACGTGGGCGGAGAAACGGGATAACTGGGTGCATGAGTAGTTATTCATATTTACGTTTTTTTTTTTTTTGGTAGTAGTGTATTGAATTTTATCAAGCAAGCAGAATTACGGTATGTTACAGATCTGCAGTTGGTTATAAAGAACAAAGAGATTGTTTAGAGGCAATGTTTTGCAAGGTAATGAGTAGTTCCTCGATCTGCTTAAAAATACTCACACGAAACCCAAGTAAATCTTCGAAATGGATTTGGTTCAGATGTCATCATAGGTAAGACACTAGATGTATTATGTCATAAAGTTCAAAATTTAATTTCATATGTTTTATACTCGCCGTGACCTATTGTCAAGTTAACTGCAAGGTGTGCGTGCTGTGAGATCTTTCTCCTATGTGAACGTTACAGTGCTTAAAATGTATCCTTGGAAGAAGTACTTAAACTGAGTTTTAACCTACAGTTATGAACTAAGGGCTGTACTTGTGTGAATGAGAACTTTAAAAAAATTGGTTTTATGTGGAATTCATGCATGTTCAAAGAGAGTTTGAAGTATGATAATCTCGTCCGACCTTGGACATTAAGCAAGGTTGGGCTTGGTTAGGACTTGATTGAGGACCACCAGAGAATACTAGTTCTAGTACACAGCCCCTTAGGGAGGGAAATGGTAGCTCACACTAGTATTCCCCTCTAGTATTTTTCCATATAAACCAAGGGAAGAAAGCACCACAGCAGACCTGTCATTCTAGAGTGTCTGCAGCAGCCGACTATTACAGCCTAACAATAATGTAACACTATCCTTGAATATCCATAACAAAAGTCTACCTGTAGACATTTCCCTCCAAACTTTTAAATTCAAC
Organism: Chitala chitala; assembly: GCA_025773905.1. Taxonomy (NCBI): domain Eukaryota; kingdom Metazoa; phylum Chordata; class Actinopteri; order Osteoglossiformes; family Notopteridae; genus Chitala; species Chitala chitala. The sequence continues at coordinate 5,898 of JABJVR010016117.1, read as the reverse complement.
CTGCTAAGCTGGAAAGTCTTGCTTTAGAGAAACTGCCGCAATGAAGGGGAGACGAGTGGTGCCAGCAAACACAAATCATTCCAAAGGTTACTTCCACGTTTGGCCTGTGTGCTGACTTACAGCAGGGAATTTAACATTTGGAAGACCAATGCTGAATGGTAGTAATCCCATTATGAGGAATAACTTGTGCCAAAATGCTTAAATTATAAAACAGTGCTCGAAGTTTAAAATGGTTGCAAACCCACTTGTGTTTTCATGCTTAAGATAGATCATTATTGTATTAGTAAATGAAACAGCACTAAATTATTGTTCTAGCTAGTATTCAAAAGTAGCTGTGGCATTCCATTATAAGCAAAGTTTTATGCACTCAAGCTTTATTCATTTACCACAAGTCTCCATAACAGCATGTCTGTCCTGCAGTTCATACGATGTGGCGGTGGTGGGTGGAGGCATTGTGGGCCTGGCAGCAGCAAGAGAACTCATCCTTAGACATCCTGCCCTCAGCTTCATTCTCCTCGAGAAGGAAAAAGAGCTTGGTATTGAGGTGCTGGGGTGGGACAGAAATAGCAATTTAAAATAATGTTTTTGTGGGTGTACAAATAATGAATACCAGCTCACTTTAGTTTTCCCTTGTCTCAGTTTAGGAGTAGAAGTTAGTAATTTAATGTTTCCAGTCCAATATTTTTTCATTTGATTTTATTAAATTTTAATGTCCATTTCTAATACTTAAACTTTTTTTTTTTGAGTTTAAATTTTTTTAATTTTTGAGTTTAAAATTAAGAAAAAACTAACACCACTTTTTAAACACAACAAATTGGACTGTAAAAAAAAAAAAATTGAAATACTGACTACTTTTCACTCTTCTTTCTTGTACCCTTGTTTATAATCAGTTGGCGAAGTATGTAGCCATTATCATTCGATAACCATAATTGAAAGTTTGTAAAGTTCCTGTAGTTGGTACTTAAAACTGTTCTCTTCACCAGCCTGTCACCAGAGTGGACACAACAGTGGAGTAATCCACAGCGGAATCTATTACACCCCAGGCTCCCTGAAGGCCCGGCTCTGCGTGCGGGGTGCCACGTTAGCTTATGAGTATTGTGACAAAAAGGGCATCCCTTACAAAAGGTGTGGCAAGGTAGAATTCAGCTCCCTGGTGACGATATAAGAAGTCAAGCCATGATATTGAGTGTTTAGTGTTTAATTGTCAGTTTTGTTGTTGTGTATAAAAATGGACTGTAAGTGGAAATAACGTTGATTATGGCAGTATTCATGCATTGTCGATTTCCTGTGTGTGTATGCATGTGCCTGTAGGTGACCTAATGGGGCACAATGTTTGTATCCTCAGCTAATTGTAGCTGTAGAGCGCGAAGAGATTCCGAGGCTGAAGGCCCTGTATGAACGTGGCCAAAAAAACAACGTGAGAGACCTCAGCATTCTGGATGCCCAGGGGATCAGGGAGCGAGAGCCCTTCTGCAGGGTGAGATGCATGCTTAATGCCAACGGCTTTCACAGTGCAATCTTCAAGCGTCATAGCCCACGAAAGCTTAGTATGGTTGAGTCTGGTTAGTACTTGGATGGGAGACCACCTGGGAAAGCTATGGTTGTTGCTGGAAGTGGAGTTAGTGGGACCAGCATGGGGTGCTCACTCTGCATCTGTGTGTGTCCTAATGCCCCAGTTCAGTGAGGGGAACATTACTGTGAAAAAAAATGTGTCCATATATTCTTTGGCTTTTTCTTTCCCTCTTAGGGAGTTATGGCTCTTGATTCACCCTACACCGGCATTGTGGATTGGCGTCAGGTTGCACTTTTCTATGGAAAAGACTTCCAGGAAACTGGCGGTACTATAGTTACCGAATTTGAAGTCAGTGATATTTCCTCTGTGACTGAGGGTCCTGCTGGCAGTGTCGATGGTACCTAATTTGTTCTTATTTTATGATAGGATAAGTAATACTATATATTTTACTCTATCTTGTTGGGTGCTGTGTTATGGTGTCTCTTACAAATTCTTTTCAGCATGTATTTTTCCAAAATTGACGTTAATACTTTTTTTTTAGGCATTAAATTTCCTATTGCAATAAAAAGTTCAAAGGTACGTCTCATTTTGCTGCATCTGTCCCGAAAAGCTGTTATGCTGTGTTTTAACGTTGTATTGTTCCATTAGTATGTATGACAGTGGCTATCTTGGATGTCGCCACTAGGGGGAGGAAGTGCGCTGTCGCTACGTATTGACCTGTGGGGGCCTCTACTCAGACCGCCTGTCTCAAATATCTGGCTGCAGTCCCGAGCCTCGTATTGTTCCATTCAGAGGGGATTACTTGGTCTTGAAGCCAGAGAAACGTTACCTTGTCCGAGGTAACATTTATCCCGTAGGTGATTTTGCCTCCTTGCACAAATATACAACAAATACAATACATGTTAATTGGGAAGAATAACTTTTCAATGTAAAATGTCCTTTGAATGGATCATACAGGTTCCTGATCCACGTTTCCCCTTTCTTGGGGTCCACTTCACACCTCGTATGGACGGCAGCGTGTGGCTTGGACCCAATGCTGTTCTAGCCTTCAAACGTGAGGGCTACAAAGTATATGACTTTGATATCCGGGACTTTGCGGACGCACTGTGTTTCAGGTATTTGCAGTCACATTGAATTCCGTTCATGTCTCATTATGGTCTCTTTATTTTTGTTGTTGGGGATTACAACAACTTTGTGAACAGGTCACTTTTACTGGAGAAGCTAACTCATGCAGACCAGTCAAACAGAGGAACCGCTCATGACGTACTGCATTATCGTGCTAAAAGTGACGACCTAACTTCTTAAATCATTAAATCCGTCCGTTGGCTCACACACCTTTTTCTGAGTGTTAAAAGATTATACCAGCTTTACAAGGCATTAGACTACAATGCTGATGACATTAGTTAAAATCTGATGTTTATATGTATCCATTTAGCTTATTAAATATAGCTCAGTCATACAAGCCATTATAAAAAGACATAATTTGGGATTTTTACAGACCTTCTGTAATGTCAATAAGGCAGGTTAAAAGCAGGAAATGAGACCAGCAGAGCAGCAGCTGTAAAATGTCACGTTTGGTGTTTTATGGAGGAAGTGTAATATCCCAGACATGGTGTAACATGATGTCAAGGCAGCCTCTCCGCAGCCTGACACCGCTCATCACTGGAGAAGTAGAATGCTCTACATACACAGACACAGGGAATTAATTTTCAGAAGCCAGTCTGACCCTGAGCCATATATTACATTGGCTAACGCCAATACATTTACCATTTAGATCGCCATCATTTGACTTTCTCTGTTATTACAATCAATACTTGAATGCAGAGCTAGTGTTGAGGTTATTCCTACTGGAGGTTTTTAAAGAGTAGTACTCCATGTTTTTTTATTATATATAAAAAGCTCACAGTCATAAAGTAGGAAAGTGGAGAAAAATCCCTATAAAAATTTAACAGTTAGTTTCCTCCTTGTGGTAGTACAAACAATATTACCATATTTAATAACCAAAAATGAATGCATATTCATTATATCGTTAATGGAGCATCCCAATACGATTGTTTATTTTGTTTAAAATAAAATAACCATAATCACAATTTTCCCTTGAAGCCTGGTGAAATGTAATATGATCAAGTATTTTAAAGTATTATTGATCTAAAGGTTTGTTTTTTCTTTGTTCATCTCCAAAATTTCTGTCTAAATTTAAAGTGGTCTTCAGAGATTAGTAATGAAGAACATTACCTACGGACTTGGAGAGATGTACAGAGGAGTTTTTACGGGAGCTCAAGTGAAAATTCTACAGAAGTTCATACCTGAACTGTCTTCAAGTGATGTGTTAAGGTAAGACATGGGGTTAGCATCTGTCTACAGTTTGCCTCCTTACCTGAGACAAAAGTACAGTTTGTTTTAAGATTTTGGCCTTTTCAATAAATGTTTTCACCTTTCATAACATTGACAGCGTATGTAAAGTTTGAAAGGAGAGAAGAGGGCTGTTTTTGTCTGGGATTGAATCTGAGTACTGTCATTGTTGTAAGATCTGTGATTCCTTCTTATAAAGCACTTTCAGACAACTTTTTCAATTCAATTTATATAGCACCTTTCACAATGAGATGCCTCAAAGCACTTTACAGAAGAGATTGCAGACATAGAAATTATAGCAAGTGAATGATTGAACTTAAGGATAAACAGTGGAGGAGACAAAAGCAGAGGAGAGGAACCAAAGACACCACAGCATAGAGAGAAAGAAAAAAAAAAACCTCTGGAGGCCCAAGGTTGACTGGCCTTCCAGCTCCTTGTAGGCATGCTAACATTACAGAATATTCAGGAGACTATGAATGTAATTAGCACTTTATAGACCTTCTTTGCTTCAGGTGTTTCACTAACTCTCAGCAGGCTTGTCGCGTCCTTTGGGCAAAGGCCTTATTTGACGGGGTACATTACCTTTCAGCAACTCTAACAAGGCATCCCACTTAGATGGTGTTATGAAAGGCGCTACATAAAAATAAATTCAATAGAATTTTGCCTGCGTTTTTCAAAGGAAGCTTTGTACGTGCAAATAAAATTGTGATTCTACTTTCAGGGGTCCAGCAGGGGTGAGAGCACAGGCCCTGGATCATGATGGAAATCTGGTGGACGATTTCGTTTTTGATGGAGGCCTGGGGAAAGTGGGGAGCCGCGTTCTCCACATACGGAACGCACCCTCACCTGCTGCTACTTCCTCTCTGGCGATTGCTGAGATGATTGCTGATGAGGTCGAGAGCCGGTTTAGTCTGTAGTCATACACATTCGGGCAAAGCCGGTTTTATCACGTCTGTGTACAAAAATTTTTCCTGGAGTTGAATCCTGATCTGTCGTCTTAAGGGTTTTTCAACATGACTACAAAAAAAAATGTGAATTTACTTGGTGCAACTTATGTTGTGACCCATTTGTACCAGCAATTGCCATATAGATTTGGGTTTATATATGTTGTACGTTTTGTATGTTTGTAAGGTTTTACTAAAGATAATTATACTTATCTATCTAATTATACTATACTATTGATTGACTAGAATTTAAAATAAATACAATACTGTACTTAGTATGCCATTTCATTGATATTTGTGTAATTCTGATTTTGAAGAACGTGTACTCGTTGGTATCCATACAATAGGATACATGCAACCTCTTAGCGTGTTGTACTACATCCACACGAGGGCAGTAGTTTGATTTCGTATCTGGTAAATTTTGACAAGTGTGTCTCTGCAAAAGTGAAAACATTGTCATAAAGCCAGAAAAATAAGCAAGATATCATTTCTTACGTTTGGATGTTTAAGATACAACAACAATAAAAGATGCATAATAAAGCTAAAGCTATTGGATGTGAAGTTACTGCTGTTCAATACTGTTAAAAAAAAAAAGGTGGCAAGAATTTCTTACGTCACTTGAGAGCTAATTTGAGCTAATGTTTTTTAAGAAGCAAAAAAGTGCTTGGTGACATAATATTAGGTGTACACAATTAACACGTAATAATTAAAATGCCCATTTAATGGTAAACGTTTTCACAATACTTACGTGTGCACGCATTCATAGTTGGAAATCCCGGGGGGGGGGGGCATGCGTGTATTATCAGTGTAACTAAGATACGTCATTTGTGTACTCCCCAGGAATTGCTCCTGGGAAATATTTCTATTTATTGCCCACCCCCCTCCTCCCCTAAGAGTGAAATGAGATTTCCGCCTCTGCGTACATTAAAAACTTTGATAAACCAAGTTACAAGAAAACAAAGGTAATCCTGGTGGCCATAAGCAGCATCAGTCCTGTCACTCGAGACTGATGCGCGTTGGGGGGGGGGGGGGGGGGGGGGGGGGGGGGGGGGGGGGGGGGGGGGGGGGGGGGGGGGGGGGGGGGGGGGG
>JABJVR010016097.1:6866-41571 GCA_025773905.1 Chitala chitala | reverse complement strand
TATATATAATTTTTTTTTGATCGGTGCCGCGACGTTTTAGATCGCAAGACTGACATTGAGCCATTATGGCGCGCAGTATCCTATCGCTTCAGTTTGGTGTCGACAGTTGACACTGAAGAAATTCTGTTATTAACGCGCGCGGAGCCATCATGGCTGCACATCGTACGCTTGGATTTCGTTTAGTCTGCGGGCAGTCGCTCTGTAGGCAATAGAGCCATTATGGCGCGTGGCGTAGAACAGTTTCATTTCCTTATGTCTAATTAAAAAGAAGAGGGGCTCCCTCTATCGGTTGCCGAGTCTATTGTGTTTAAATCCCACACTGCTATAAAGCTGACATGGGTAAACCTCGAAAAAGAACTTTAAAATACGCTCCAAAAACTAAATTCGATGAAGGTTAATAATATGAGCAATAAGCTTTCTTGAGCACCAGCTGGTGCAGAGCGATGACGGGCTCCCCCTGGCGGCGTTGGCGCCACGATGCCCGCCTACATCGTCTCGAGCCCTCGCTCTAGCGGCCAGCTCGAGGAATGTCTCCCGCCGCCGCGGCTCTGCCGCGCTCAGCTTCTGCGCTCGTCACACTCGAAATCCGAGGGAGAGCAGCGAGCCGCCATTTTCAGAGCGTCGCGCTCTCGGGAACAACAAAAAATAAGCCGCATTAAACTGGCACACACAAATAGATCTCATCAGCGCCAAGCATGGGAAGAAGACAGCCGCGACATCGCTGATGCCCAAAGAGCGACGATTGTGAAAGGACGTCATTTTGTTTAATATTTTAGCTCGGTTTCCTACTCGTTGTTTCGCCCATTTCGTGATTCCGAGACGGGAGCTGCAAGAGGCTGTCGGAAAAAGCACCACAGCGAGGACTCTGACTGAAAAGGGGGGGATTATCCCTTTATTTACTTGTACTTGATTTATATATTTTTGGGCGAATTTCCGACCGTTTTTCTTAAAACGGGGGGATTTGCTGCCGAATTCCCCCGGACTCTGCGCCTCATCACGTGGTAGGTTCCTCCTTTTTCTTTGTTAGCTAGCAGGCTACCAGCTAGCAGCTTCAACTCGGCTCGAAAGGCAACTCCAAAAAATGCAAACGGCAGTAATTAAATTAGTTTTACAGTATGCAGTTCGGTTTGCTAAACGCGGTGAGTTGACGAACGTGGGATGGATGTCTTTAAATTCGGTCTAACTGCAAAGATAGTATTTCCCCCCATATGGTATTAAACATTAAATTAGCAGTAATGATGCAAGTGTGCGGGCAGCCGAAGTTGTCAGGAGTGAAATGGAGACTAGCGTCTCCTTAGGCTCTTACCACCTTACTCCTGGGTTGTGATCATGTAATCATTTAGGATCCTGTGCTTGGTTCGTTGTCCTGGATTAGTAATAAATACATATCGTCATCTGTAAGCATATAGCTGTGTAAAATCACCGCTGAAACGCCTAGTTGGCTCATCGCCTACTTCGCTAGGTCAGTAAGCAAAAATAATAGTTAATATGTACGGTTTTATCTTACTCTGGGCCGCCCGAGCTCTCGGCTTTATGATTTTAGCGAAGAATTGCGACGCATTTTTTCGCATTTTGAAGTTCAGGTTTCATCCCGCGTTACACGGTGCTAACTTAATGCACCTTGGACAGAAACGGGGTCATACACTGCCCGGTTGTAAATGAACGTGTTTGCTGCTCATTACGAAATGTTTGCATTTGGAGCCCCCCCGTTGTGTAATTCTTCAGCTAATGGCGCAGTCCCTTTCAGCCGACACTTTGCTCTGATTATTTCTACTTAAATGTGGCTGTGTTATCATTGAGCCATTCAGTCTTGGTGGGCAGACCTTTGGTGAAAAGCCTTTCTGCCACAGTCAGCCAGCGCTTATAACAAAGATGCATTTAGATTCTGTCCAAGTATATTATTCTGAAAGGAAAAAAAATACACATTTTGGTCCAGGTTGCAGTTTAAGCAACCAACGTTTGACATATGGGGAGAACAAAGACTAATCTGATTTGTTAGAGACGAGTGGAGTTTGTATAACTGGGTGAATTACATAATCTGCCTGTTAAATTCTGACTCGGCGGCAGATGTCTTTTACCTGCAACTGTTTACTGTCACTGCTTGGCTTAGAAACGCAGTTTTTCATGTGCCCTTAACACTTGAGATGATGAGATGTCGTTGTTAGCGATTAAACAATTTAAGCGTTTAGTTTCCATACTGCCATATGTGCAGCATGCGGAGCGTTTTTAAAGTATAGCTTTTGAGTTCTTTGCAGTTTATTGCGTCAGGCCCTGTAAATAGCAATTGACACTTTAAATATGCGTGTAGTTGTGAAATATCTGGGTGGTGATTATGTTCAGAAATATTATATTGTGGAACAATTGTATGAGGCCAGCATGTATGCCATCTTAAAAGTGCTATTTGCGCCAGAAGACACAGTTCTGGTGTGACAAGGGTTAATGGATCCTTTTTATATTTGTAGATTTGTGGTTCATGTAGGTTGGCAGCGTAATCTGAGAAATGTGAATTTATTCCCTTTTATTGTACAGTGTCAGGATGTAGCACAAAGCCTGGTCAAAAGTTGAATAATACACAGATGTTCTTATTCATTTCCACCACATTACATTTTCTGAAATCCAGTTGGAATATTTTTAGTTTTGACTTTCAATCTGCAAATGTTACGGTTGCATAGATGTACTGTAAATCCACGTACATACATGGAACGTTTCAGGGGTCTGGACTGGTGGCCAGTGTGGGTGTAGTGGTGTTTGTCCTTCAGACCCAAAGACTTTTGTTCATTTATGTGGAAGCACTGCCTCTCGCCCCCAGGACTGGGGAATGTGCTCTATTAATCCCAGCCCTCAGACCGTGCACTGGAGCAAAAGGCGAAGGTCAGTGGTTGGAAACATGTAAGATAATGTTATTAGTAATTCAACAGGCTAGTTTAGGCGTGTGAATTGGAGGGCCGTGCTTGTTTTCCTTTAGTGTAGCATTGCACTTGCACTGTCATTTTGTTGCGCCGTTTTCTGCTCTTGTTAGCTGTGGTCGAGATCATCTGAAATTGTTGTGTGACGAACAGGACCTTTCCTCAGCTCTTTACTTGAGGTCTGCAGAAACCCTTACATTAACTGCAGTAGCTGAGGTGTGTTGTTGTTCATAGGAAGTCAACCAATCTTCTGTAAAAGCAGATATTGGAAGACATGCTTTGATGTATGGATTATCTTCCAGGGCGGCGGCGTCTCTGACTAATTGCTGGAAACAAGAAAGTTGATGTGAAAGTGATAATGGGTGACTTGAAAGATAGGGAGCCACAAACTGCTTGCTTGGTGATGTTTGAATTTCAGGAATGCTGTAACCTGAAGAATGTGGATTAATGTTATTGTTTTTGATATCCTTGGACAGATTTTTGCCCCGTTAACTCAATGAAGGTGCTTACATTTAGTGTAGCTGAAGTTCTGGTTTAAACAGTTTTCAGCAGTGCAGCACGGTAGCAGTTTTGAAATTGCCTTTTAGCAGTATGCTAACATTTAACTTTGCCTTCTCACTTGGTTAGCATGTTCATGTGAACTCAGAAGCTAGAGTTTCTGTGGCTATTAGACATGGCCTCTTGTTCAAACAGCGGTTTGGTTTGTGAGGGTTGTAGGTAGCGATGAAAAAGTAGATGTCCGGCATGCGCATCTTTCCCAGAGATGTGTGATTACACAAAAGAAGCAGCACAGCTTTAGTGGAAACGTCTTGGATAACAGATCAGGGGGAGGGATATTGATGACACTTCATAATTGTGTTAAAGGGCTAGTTCATCTGGTCTTGAGCTTTGGGAATTAAAGGAAGGAAGTCCTATTGACCTTTGTATAAATCTAGAAAATTCTCAAGAAACTGCCCTTGAAGAGTTACTTTTTTGGTTGATATTTACAAGTGGGCAACATGGTGGCTCAGTAATTAGCCTTTTGCCTCTTACCTCTGAGGTCAGGGGAATCTCAGCCGCTTGGGCTGCCCAGTATGGTGCATATCCAGCATAGGTTCCAGGCCCAGATGAAGTAGGAGGATTGCATCAGGAAGGGCACCAGGCATAAAAACATGTAGCAAGTCAATGTGCTGATTGTCTCACAGGGGAATAGCCAAACGTTTATGACTGCTACTGCTGGTTAGAATACTTGGAAGCACAGCTCCCTGTTTCAGATTTCTATCTGTTGTATTTTGTATGTTATTCATTAACAAAAAAGTGTAATTTGTTTTGACAATCTGTTGGCACTTATCCGTAAAACAAAATGAAAATTAATAAATTTGTAAATATCTGTGGTACGTCAACCAATCTGTATTTGAAATTTGAAACCACATTGTACTGTTTCCTTACCTCTTTTCTCAGAGATCTTTTTGAAGGCTTTTTCTTAGAAAAGGGATGATTCAGCATCAAATAATGTATGTTAGAGGCGTTGTAAATGCCTGACCATAAATGCCTGTATTGATATGAAAGTTATTTTTTCAGTTTCCATGGGACTCTTGGATTTGGATCGTCAAAGTGTGCCGTAGAGCCAGTAACATATGTTGTGGAGCCCTGTTGTGTTGTGTGTTTGTAGGAATTAGCACTGTTCTGTGTTGGTCTTCTTTTAGCAGATGGGTTTTGGGTCAGATTGCGCATAACAGGAATAGAGTGAAGTGTTTCCCCTAGAAAGTTCTCTTTGGTAGTTGAGATGTCATCAATAATTTGGCCTAAATAAACGAAGAAAGCCTAAATATAGTCTTTCATCTATGTAAATGCTAATCTGCGTTCTGATTATTATTCGCATATGGACCGCCTCTGTTCAGTCTCCAGCCGTGAGGGCGCTAGGTTTAATGAAGAACCGTATTATGCATTTGGTTGGCAGTTGGGAATCGATGAATGTTCTTTTGTGGCCTGTAATTCGTGCATGGCTGCTGTAAAGGTCACTAGTGCTGGTGTTTGTCCTTTACCCCTGAGTGGCTTACAGAAGGAATCTTGCATGAAGACCTTACCTGAGGACAGGTTAGTTGACCACTTAGGTGGAACACATTGTTCTGGTCTCTATGTAGCTCCTGCTTCTGTGTGTTTGGCTACTTTTTTTCTGCAGGGTTATACATCTGGAACATTTTGACTCCTCATTGGTGATTATATAGGCAAATTTTCAATAAGCAATTTCATTGTAATATCCTACCACATGTTTGTAAGCATGTCACTCTCTTGTGTTGTGTAGAGGAATTCAGTAACATTCACACAAACTGACAGTCTTCATTTGGCACATGTTTAATGTAGTCTGTAGTTACGATGATGCCGTTTCTTTTGGGATGCCTAGCCAATTAAAGGGGGGGGGGGTGCTTTTCAGAATATAGAAACTCGTTCAAGTGACAGCAGTGCAGGTCAAATGTAAATTAGTGTCACCTTCACTGTTTCGGGGGAAATAACTACTGTATGAGAGACGTATACATTAGCTTGCTCCTTTATGACCCAGAATGTCTTGATGCCAGCCCAAGTTTAATATCTCTAGCAGGTACTGAGTGCTTTTTCATAACTGGCGCTGTTTATCACATCCACGCTGTGTTCTGGGTTGGCACTTGGTGAAGGTTTAACGTCACAAACTGTCGATAGTATACACAAGCGGACACCTCAATGGTACAGAATTAGGTGGAATGTGTTATAACCATGGGCTTTTGTGGATATTTACTAACCTTCTTCATTAGGTAGGTCAGGCTCTTCTCTTAGCTGTTCGGTTGTTTGGTTTCCCTTGCACGGTTTTTCCTCTTCTGTCCCTGGGCCAAAGTCACACAGCATGGTTTGTTAGCATGTGCAAAGCAGCTCACAGCTGGCATGTCAGTAGGGCTGTTCCAGGCTGCTGTTGTGAACTGGAGGTGATTTAGAATGCGCTCAATATGTAAATATTTCCAGAGTAGCTTGAAATGTTCTTTTCGGCAGTGTTGACTGTCCTCCACTAGGCTAAAGCTCACATTCTAGCATGCAGGTTGATCCCAGGAATTATGTCACAGCAACACCGCATAACGTGGTTGGTTTCATAGTGGAAGAATACATAGCGATGGGAATACATTTTACATCTTGCATATTTTTGTGCTAGCATCTAGTTGCACAGCTCTTCAGTAGAGAAATCTGCTTGAGCGTTTCCATTTAACAGGTGTGACTCACCTATCGCTGTGGCTATTTTTGCTCATACAAATATAAGCAGTTAAATGTATAGAAATATTGTATTCAGAGCATGAACCCTTGTGCTTTTTTTTTTTTTTTTCCTCCCTCCTGCATGATGGTGCAACACTCACCTTCTAGGCAATGGGTAGCAGCGCCCACATGTTTAACAGGTTTGGTCATGGGGCTGCGCGTGAGCAGCTTTCTGCTGACCTGCGTGTGCCAGACACACCTGTCCTTGCTTCTGCACCCTGGCCCATAGGTTGATGTCGTGTCTTCCGGATGAAAGGAAGTGTGGTTTGTCAAAGCCTTTACTCGGCTGAGTTTGAGCTCTGGAGCTGTGGAAGAAAGGCACCGCCAGCCGAGCTGTCCTGAAGCCATTAGGTGATTGTCATTTTGACGTTATGTTGTTCTGCCCTCCCCCCACCCTTGTGTAGTATGGTGAGATTCCTGTGGAGACACTGTCATTGCCCTTGTAGAAAATCCACAACAACAAAGTGTGCATTTAAAGAACATCTTGGCGCAGTGCCATGCTGCTGGCAGACCTGTACTTCATGTCACATTGTTACGTCACTCTGGGTTTAAGATCTTCGGTTCTGTGTAGCACTAAGTGCTGATTTGCTTTTCTTTGCAGTGTATCTTATTTCTCAGCTTCGCACTGCGATCTGTTATCTCAATGTATTAAACAGTTGTGTTTCCTCTGAGGTTTACAGGTAGGTCCTGTAATTGAATTAATGTGATTCCCCCCCACCCACCTTTGGTCACCCAGCAGAAGGTCGCGGTGGCCATGACAGAACGATATTAATAAATGAGGTTCTGGCCTAGGCATTAAAGATGCATTAACAGGGCTTTTTCAGTGATGATGTTTCAGCTGCACGTGTGACAGGAACCTGTCGCTTTTCAGCACCAGTTTCCTCCTTCCTCTGCCTCCTCCCTAAGAAGTCGTTCTTTGAGGGTGGACATGGCCTGGCCTGAGATCTGCCGCTGTTTGCACAACCAGCAAACATTTGTTCTTGGCATGTTCTTGATTTGAGATGTGCGTTGCATGCTGAGGTGAATGCAATACTTAAATGTACAGGTGTACTGATATCTTCTGTTTGGTGAGGAGTGTCTGGGATTGCAACATATTTATAATCTTTATAGAAGAGCTGAAAATTGAAATAAGTTAAACCATTGAAATGTCAGTTTTTATTCTTTAGATACATGTTCTCTTTCTCTGGGATTGATCCTGTTTTGCCAACATTTTAGGGAAAGCTAAATTAGGGCTTTTGTATCTGCTGCTGCTATAACATGGTTGTATCAAATGGCCATGTTTTTCAAACTTATTTTCCAGCTTCAGGAATGCGACTCCCATGGTGTTCTGTGCATTACTTGGGGCTTTCATCTGTGAATGTTTATTTCTGGAATCTTCTGTGTCATACAGGCGAGAGGCAGGATATGTTTGCCGTGCTGCTCGTGCTCATGTCTGTTATAACGTAGCCATTATAGCCAGCTTGGCACGGCAGGCGCACTTCTTTGTCTTGTTCGGGAGTTTACCTTCATTATTTAGCATGCTTAGTTCCAAGGAGAGCCCTTGGTGGAGAAGAACACATACTGAATGATGAAACATAGGAGCTGCCGTAGAAACCGTAGAAGGTGATTCTGGTCACCTGCGTACCTGGGGAAGTTCTCTGACTCCTCTCCTGACGTTTCACTACCTGTGTTCTCCCCTGGTCCTACATTGCGTTTTTATTTTTTGGGAGGGACAGGTGTCCTTTACACCTCACCCAAGCTCTTAAAAGGGGGGGGGGTTACCTAATATGTGGCTAATTGAAATACCGACTGACTACATTTGGTAGCTCCAGACATTGAGAATTTCACAGGGTGCAGGTGTCCACCTTGCATGGTATCTTCACTTAATGATTTGGACCTTGTTGCACCTTGTTATGGATGTGAATTGGGTCCAGGTTGTACAAGGTAGACAAACTGATGTGAAGTACTAACATTTAAGTGGTCTTTTGCTGCAGGTTTTCTGATGGCTTTCTTTCTTAAATGTCATGAGGTGGGCTTAACTGACAAGTGGACTGTTGAACTTACCACGTCCTTAGGGAAAGACAATTAAAAAGCAGCACATTTCTTAAGCCTCACATCTTCTCTCTGGAAACTGAAGATGACTTACAGCTGTTTTCAAGGTTATTGAGCTGGACTGAAGAGCGACTGAAAAATAACTGAATTTTGAGCCTGGGACAAGGAGGGCTGGTCATCAGAAAACGAACATGCTCTCCTATTAGGACTGGGTTTGTGTGCCTTGTGTTCTGAGCCTTTTTGTCAAGTGGTTTGCTCAGTGTTGGGTTTGGGATACAAATCCCCAGGCTTAATGTGTCCTTGTTTTGGGTGGCAAAAATACAGCTCTTGTACTTGAGTACTCGTTATGCAAAGCAGGGTAGCTTTATAAAGGAGTGGGGAAAAACATCCTATGGTAATCAGATGTGTGCACAGCCTAGTAATACTGTATTCTCTAGGAGCAGCACAGACCACACCCACTTCCTGAAGCTGGTGTTGCCTTTATGATAGGCGTGTTTTATTCTAGTCTGCAGGAATGGGACGACTCAGGATTTCATATTCATCTCAGTGGCACATGCAGTACAGTGTTTGTAGAGTCACTGACATCACTGTTCTTGGTGATGGCTTTGAAATGCATGTTAATTTTGATAGGAGCTTAACTGCTACCTCAAGTTCTTTTTGGGACCAGTTAGCAATGAACACACACTGCTCGTATTATGTGTGTAACATAAGTTATGTGCATGTACCACATTTGTGTATACTGGCAGATAAATTTTCAGGTTAGACTTTTGTTGTAGGCTTGTTGTTTATGATTTGATATTGTTGTTAAACTGATTTTATAAAGTACATACTTGTGTATACTCATAAGTCAAGGAAATTAAGGCTTTAAAATTAGCTATAAAAACAGGGTTGTCTTATCCACTGGTCAGTACAATTTCTTGAGTCGATGTGCGCAAACTACTAGCCGCTAATGGTTAATACTGACATTTGTGTGAAATTTAAACATTGATTCAGGAAAAAAAAAAAAATGTACCCACAAAGTCTCTGTTTGGCACAGTGTTGTTCTAGTTATGTGCTATTTAATAATATTGGTTAAGGACAATTGGTTACTGGATTTGCTTTCCTCCAGTAAATTTTTGTCCTTGACTTATACATGGGTCATATTAAATTTAACTAGTTTAGCCCCAAACACTACCCTCAGCATATCTACAAGTTGACTTGTAAGCGAGTATCTATGGCAGTGTGAATTATTTTTTTGTAATTGCTTGATTTTAATCTTGCCATTAAAGGTGCTTGAGCCCAACTATACTGACAATCTGACGACAATGGCTCAAATTGTCAGGATCAAACTGTAAATGATGTGCATCGTGTTACGATGTGGGATGCTGTATGTTCAAGAAAAAATAAAATGCTATGAATGTGTATATCCTGTTTTGAAACTGTGAGGATGGGAGTGCTACTGGTAGGCCAAGGATGATAACACACAATTTGCTAGCTACCCTACCAGTAATCTGTCTGCATCTTGTATTAATTTTCACTTGCCTGTGTTAATGTGTATACCATGTATGTTTGTACTCCTTTGTCTGTGCTGTAGTTTGAAACGGAGATCAGGTGACAGGAGGTACGTGAGTCTGACCTGTTTTAGGGCAGCGAGATAGTCTGGGAAGCCACTCATCTTGGGCGTAGTAGGATAGTATTGAAGTAAAGCTTTAAATATTTTGGTTTCTGATGTTTCTGGACATTAGTAATGGCTCAAAATACTTGTGATACACTTAAGGCTGAATGTTTGACAGTTACTGTTCCTGATAGAAATAGGGTTTTATAATGTTTCAGGTAAAATACTAAATCTGGTACTGAGGATCTTTCTCTTACCTAATAATGCCAGGTCACAGCCCAGTCATGGTATTCCAGTTTCAGTCAAAATGAGGTTATTTCCCCCTCTCTTCAGATGTATTCATTTGGTCACCTCAGAGAAATCACTTAAGGAAATTAATCCTGTAAATTTCCATGTGTGTCGTAACTGTGAAGTATTCCTGACATGTCTTGCCTAGCCTAGCCTTTTTTTTTCCTCCCCCAAAGCACCTTCTCAGCAGGTATAAGGAGCAACAACAGAGCTGTATGTTGATGAAACAGAGCACAAGGCTGGCTACAGAACACGGCTCTGGGGCACCACTTTCATGACTCTGAAAACGGCTTGATTTGCTATTCATTTTGACATTTACCTTGTAAACAATACCACAAAGGTCTTAGACTGCAAACAGGAAATAAAAGTGCCAGTATGAAACAAAGAGGAAGTGCGTCACGGCCTCCAGTGTACACAGATGAAAACAAGGAAATGTAATTTAATGTCTGCACCACTTGAAAGTGTTTTGTGGAATGATTTTTTTCATCTGAAAATACAAAGGTCTCTTATATTACTGTCAAACATTTGCTTTGTGTGGATACATAAGTAAATGTTTTCAGGCCTTACTCTATGGACAGCCTTGCGGAAGGAACCCTCAAGGTTGCTCTGTCGTACAGTACAGGTTGACACCAAATTGTGGTTATGACTGTATTCATGGCGATGCCCTCGCCAGCTGACGTTGCATACAGTGGCATCGCCCAACCTCTGGGTACAGTTCCCATCAAGCCTTGTTTGGTGAAGCTAAGTGGTGATGAATGTGGTTATCCAGTGTGCCTCGTTCGGCATTGCTGTGCTTGTAGCTGACCTAATGGCTGCTCCTGCTGAGTGACTGCTCACACTCCCAACATGCCCTGCTGTCAAGTCAGCAAGTTTGTGCATGACACACAGGCTTGTTCTCCAGGCAAGGAAAATTGACAGGTGTTGGTTTTTGCTGCTCTCTTTATGGGTGTTTTTAGAGCTTGAGGTCAGTTTGTCAGCGAGTCGAGAAGAATATCCAGCATCCAGCAGCAGGCATGCTGCTTTTGCAACTGAAACCTAAGCCACATGTTCACATGACGACTCTCGCTTCAGATGTGGCTAAAAATTCCTTGGTTTAGTAAGCTGCAGGTGGGGGGGGGGTGATTGGGTTGGGTTCTGTGCTTCTGAACAAAACATTAGGCCTGATCAGTCAGATAGGGACAGTTGCCTTTTTCTGGGAAACAAACCTGATGTCAGGAATGAAGTAGCTTCAATGTTAACTGGGTAGAACACTGTGAGTAAATGTATTAAACATAAACCAAACATCTTCTGTGAGAAACTGCCTAAACAGCACAGTGTGGGATGACAGCAGTAAATACAATGGGCGAGTATGTGTTTAGGAGGGAATGCAGACTGAGTGCTGATTGGCTGTTACCTGTTACCCCAAAAATGAGTTTGAGTTTATTAAAATAACTGAATTTTTAATATCTCTGATGCTGAGAGGAAGCTTTGTGCCATTGACCTTAATGATATCAAGAATGATGGTGTCGTCAAAGAGAGTCTTGGGAACAAGACGTTTTAGAAAAACGGATCATTGGCTTTTTCCAGGAACCTCTTTATTGACAAGCCTTTCAGGAGGAGCACTGAATGCCATGAATACAGCTTTGAGTAAAATGTAGGTCTCCTGCTTGAGTCTTAAATTTAAAGGATGCATTTGTATCTTCTCCTGGCCCAGCCTGTGCTAACGGGACAGAGCATCTTTACACCTGTTAAATGTGAAGGCTGTATTCCTGAAGCCAAAGCCTGCTGTGAAACGTCAGCTGTCCGTCACACGAAGCAAAGACCAGAAATGCTTACGCATAATCTGGGTTTGGATTAATTTTTTTCTTTCTGAATGACGTAACTGCCGAAGGCTGGTTTTTCAGTTGTCAGTTTGGAAGCCTTAACGCTTGTGGACTGCCACATTTCTGATTATGTTCTCCTTACACCTGCTGAGAACACTTGTTTTGTAATTGACATGTTTGAGTTGACGTCTGACTTTTAAATGCAGATTTTTTTTGTTTTGTGGTTGACCACCCCTTGGCGTGGGGCTGACCCAGCAGAGTCCACAGACATCAATCTTCCTGCTGTGTAATGCCCTGCCTCTTTCTCATGTTGTTTTTTTTTTTTTTGTAATGTAGAACTGTTGTGTGCAATGTTAAAATTTCACTAGTTCAAAAGAGAGACTGGTATCTCTAGTCAGCCAGGAGTGTGCCATACCATATCACTTTATTTATATAGCAAATTTTACAAACAAAATGTTTTCAAAGTGCTGCACAGAGTATAATTAAAAACTATAAAAAATGAACGCAATTGAGTGTGGTGTTAAACTCCACTTGCTTTAGTAACCTGCATAATAAAAATTAATGATGTATTGATCTTGCGTGTATTTATTTTTGTTTTAGCAAACACAAGTGGTGTATTCCAGTAGTCTTCAGAACCAGTGGCTGTACCTGAAAAGACAGGTCTTTGATGCCACGACGACAGAAATTTCTAATTCCCAGCATAGTATATTATGCCCCTGCCTCTTTCATGTCAAATGTTGGTAGGGCTGTTCGGTGATCTCAGTGTACCACTGGTGCCCTGAAGCACTTTAAGAAGCTGCACTGAGCACAGATTTGCCTTTTAAAGCTATGGATTTAACCAAGTTGGAGATCATGTTGTCCAGGTGTTTCACTTGGCAGCCACATTTGACTAATTTTATGATCATTGTACCTTATTGCTTTAAATGACATTTAAATAACTTTGGCTTTTACTGCGGTTCTTGCTTCTCCTAGAATCTCGTTCTAATGATACAAACAGCCTCTGCTGTTTGTAAAGGTCTGTCTCTTAACCTTTCAGGCCATGAACTCCCTCCTCACCCCCCTCGTTCTCTTGGACACAAATAAAATTATTTTTGTTTCACTGGAGTTTCCTTCGTTGTTGCCATAATTGTTACCTTTTATTTTGTAGCATGTGTTACTTCAGCCAACAGTTTTCATGGTGAAACCATAATCAGTGAAGCCATGTCTCCACTGGCTCTGCTCTGTACACCTGGCAGTGAATGCAAGGAGGACCTGCTTGAGCAGTGAGGAGAGCACAAGATTGTCAGTGTCTAATTAAGATTAGACTTAATTGCTAGCCTGGTCCTAACTGGTGATAACTGGCGAGTACATCTGCCTGTGTTAAAGCTGACAGATTTTAAGGTTGGTTATGTTGGAATATTTGGACAGCAATCATAAATGTGGTGCTCAGAGTCTGGACTTCTGCGAACATTTACTTGTTACAGGGATGGGAGAGCCAAGTTTTGAATCCAAACCATATTTGAATCCTCAGGGAAGTAGGGGGAAGGGAAGTTCCTGTGTTTTGAAGAATAATTGTCAGTAAATACATAGTGGTTAAATGGACAAATGTAGCCTTTTCTTTTTTGGTAAGTGTCCATTAAGTAAATACTAATATAATGAGGCCCCTTGTTGGCTATTACCATACACTGTCTTTTCCCTCTAAAATTTCTCTGAACATTTTTTCTTGTTTTCTGTCATGCTGCAGTTGTACTTCCAATAACTTGAAGGCATATGAGATGAACTTTGACTTGGTTTCTGTACTCTCTTGAAACCCCTTTTCTCAGATTTACACTCTTTTGTACAGCTGGTTCTCTCACAAGCTCCAAAGCGCTCGTCAACATAGTGGTGATCCGGTTTATTACAGTGGCATGCTAATATGGGTCCGCCTCACAGTCTGTCTGAAAGGAAGGTCTGATCTAGGAATGTGTGTCTGAATAAAACACCTTTCACAGGAGACTTCCGTAGCTATATCTTCGCTTCGACAGCATTTTAAATTTAATCCCTATGTTTGTTAAATTTTGATTTCAAAGAGTGTAACCAAGTCTCCATTAATTTTGGCAACATACTAACATTGTTTGTTCATTAAATGTTTGAGACACTGTCTGTGTTCACTTTCTTGGTTTAAGTGAAATAAGACTACAGTTGTGGTGCTGTGGCAAATTTGTTTAAAGAGTAACATCAGTTAGAGTGACTCTGGTGTGTCACTAATCAAATCTGCTCTTGTATGAATCCTGCATGTTGTTAAAGTAAGTTGCTAGAAATGTTAGAGTTTAAGATCAGTCATTGAACCATTAATATTCAACCACAGAAATGTGTGATAAGACTAAAACAACAAATGTAGTTCACGAATAGTGCGTTAAGCAAAATCAAGTGAAATGCTTTGCTCTGTGTTTATAAAACATGCTGTTACGCTGTCATCTGTTATAATTACAGGCTGTGAAGTGAAAGCCAAGCAGTACCTTTCCATGAAGAGAGCTCTCACGTCAGTATTATTGTCTAGTGACATTAAACTGTTCTAACTGTGAATATGAAGTCAGCTAGGGCATATAGCTAGGTTTACATGCTTATCTGTAGACCAAAAGTAAATCCCATTTAAAGGTAAATGCAAAACCTGATTCAAAATAAAGACAAGTTTCAGATTTACCTTGAAAACTGGTCTTGCATCATTCAAGTTGAAATACTCATGGGGAAAAAAAGTAATTAAACATCAAGCAGTTCTGTTATATTATGACAGTTAATGTTAGTTTCTCCTATCTTTCCCCCCCTTTCCCTGGGCTGTTGTTTTGGAAACTGCAAAGGTCACGCAAGATTCCATAAATCTACAGAGTCTCTGGGGTGCTGAAAACATCCTCTCTAATACTGCCATAGCAGTTTCAAAGAAGGCTATACAAGAAAACTAGCTTTTTGCATGTAACGAGCCACTTAATTTTTAAATATTTCCTTAAATGTTTTTTATGGGTCTTTGCACGTATGGTTATTGCCCCCCTTGCTGTAACGGCAAGCAGATCCATGAGTGTACGAGCCCGATAGACCACGATTCTGTTAAAGCCAGTTTTCATAATAAATGGCTGTGGTGAATGGTAAAACATGCCATTGTTGTGCAACGTGTAATTTATTCAATAACTTTTGAGTTGACACCAAACATAGTCTTCCACCTTCACAGCTTTCATACTAATTCACACTTACTCCTGTGTGGTCTGTACGAATACATTGCTTCGGTCTGAAATGCTATTTGAACTTTTTTCAGAAGTGACTGTGTTAAGCTAGACCTGCCATAAATGTCGAACTGCACAGGATTTCCTGGCATTCTGTAAGCTCAAGGGCTGCATTGTTAGAGCAGACTGCAGGGCAGCTGACTGCAGACCAGACTGCGGGGCAGCTTCACACAGTTGTTACAATAACCCAGTCCCATGTCTGTTTATATCACTGTTAGGAATGCGTTTTCTTCCATTTCGATCTCGTGCATGCCAGACACAATTTTTAATGCATCTTATTTTAATATAACTTAAGTAACACCTGCTTATTGCTATTTAGTAAACGGTCAGGCTCCGTTTTATTGTAACCCTGTTGACATTTCTAATGTGTCCTAAACACCGTTTGGCTTTTGTGTGTGTGTGCGTGCGTGCGTGCGTGCGTGCGTGCGTGCGTGCGTGCGAGAGAGAGAGAGAGAGAGAGAGAGAATGGGCCTCATACTAAGTGCGGCTGAGGGGTTGCATGGTAGTGCTTGGTCCGTCTCTGTCAACGGATACTGTGCGTGTCAGACTGACCCTCCTTTTTCAAACGAGCAAGCAGACATTTCCTCTAGATGTTACTCGAAGGCTCTGATGGGTTAGTGCACAGGTTTGTTGTGGATTTAATTTCTCTGCTTCTGAAATCATGAAAATGAGTGGCTAACAGCATTGGCCTCAGCCCTTGCATTTGCTCGTTATAATTGTGCCAGAGGTTTTGTTGCATATTGTTTGTTCCATGTATGTGCACCAGGTGTTAAGCTGCCTGACGTACCAGTATTGTGAGACATGGTGGCTTCTTCCACCTGTCTGGGTTGCACATGTCCCTGGAAAACTGCAACAACAAGGCCTCCAGTCCAGTCTGCTGCCACATACATGTATATTTTATTTTTTTCCTTAATTATGAATGAGCAAAGACTCTTGGCAGAAGTCTGCAGGACATTACCTATTTACAATTTCCAGTCACTTTGGGAACCAATATGCTAAAACATTTTCATCTTATTTCAGCAATGGTTGGGTTGGCACTTCATGCATAAACTGGGTGGTAAGATGTCCTGATTCATACCAAATTGTTTCCAGAGGTCAGAAATGTCATATTTACGCTATATTTGTTCCAAAGCATCCCCTACAGTATTGTCATACCATATGGTTCATTTCTAGTAAAATTGCGACTGCTGCCTGTTTATATTGTGTTTAACAAATGAATGTTTGAGCTATGTTGGCATGGATATCAGCCGCTGAACTTTCAGTGTTCTGATTTAAAGTGAATTTTGATAATGAATTTTGACTTATTTTGAAGGGTATTTATTTTTAAATATTATTAGGTTTCTGTGGTATTTCCCAGCAGTTCTTAATAGTTTCATAGTGAAGCACAGTGTAGCTGTTGAGCTATGCTTAAGAGTTTATCCAGGGCTGCTTAAACACACCTACTGTTGTAGCTGTGTAGTAATGTGCTTTGACTGGTGCCACCATCCCGGTGATATTCACTCCAATGGTGCAAAAAAAAAAGTGGCTGAAGTCATGTATGTGCATAGACAGTATAGTGGGCAAGATTATATTTACATGTAGACGGTGCCGTTGGCAAAGTCGTGCGTGCGTAAACGGTAGCAACGGCGAGGTCGTGTGCGTGTAGGACGTAGTATCACCAAAGCCATGTGTGCACGTAGACTGTATGGTGGACATTGCCGCGTGTATGCAAAGAGAGTAGTGTTTGATGAGCCAGCTGACAGTGTCCCCTCTGTTCTTGTCCTCTTCACAGGCTGTCCCCTGGCGAGGCAGTAGGTGGGTGGTGTTGGGTGAGCCTCAGCACTGCGGGAGGCCGCCGCGCCCATCTTTCCGCACTGCATGGCTGCGATGGCGCCCGCTCTCACCGACGCGCCAGCCGAAGCTCACCACATCCGCTTCAAACTGGCTCCCCCATCTTCCACCCTCTCTCCGGGCAGTGTGGAAAACAACAGCAACGCCAGCAACATCCTGATTGCCAGCAACGGCGCCGTCAAGCGCAAGGCCGCCGTCCCTGCCGGCGAGGAGTGCTCCCTGGACTTTCGGGGCACCAACAACAGCAAGAAGGAGGAGCAGCAGCGCCCCGAGGCGGCCCCGACACCCCTGGGCAAGCTGCCACCGCTGGTGACCTCGTACCGGTGCTCTGATGTGACTCCTGTCCACTCCTCTAAGGAATCCCTCAAGCGAGTCCTCATCACACAGTCTGTACTCAAGTCACAAGCCATCCTGCCCGGCTCCTACTTTGGCAGTGGGGATTTCCTACCCATAAAGAACCAGACCCTGGAGTTCTGTGGAGAGCAACTCAAGAACCTGATGAACAGCAGTGGGCAGCCATCAGGACCCCAGACCCCCCAGGCCCCTGTCAACGGCTTGGCCAAGAAGGGGTCCCGGACCAGCTCTGACAGGGACTGCGTGCCCTCTGTCAATGGGGGCCGGCCTCCCTTGGGGCAGGAGTCCCCGCCACAGGAGACTCCCCTGGTCCCCACACAGGGAGAGCTAGCCAGTCGAGCCCCCCACAAAGGAGGGGCGGAGCGGCAGCCTGCAGGGCTATCCTGCAATGCGACCGGGAGCTCGGAGCAGCCGGCTGACAGCGGCACCTCCTCTGCGCCTGCCACGGCCACCACCGCACCCGAGTGCCTTGACGCGAAACCTGAAGCCACGTCGGACTTTGCCACGCCAGCTCTCGCTGACGGCCAGGAGGCAGCAGGCTCTTCGCCCCCTGCCCCACAGCCGCGGCCACCCCCTGGGGACCTCGACGCAGACCTGAGGGAGCGCACCCAGCAAAGCCAGAGTCGGCAGGGTGAGATCGAGGGCCGTCTGCGGCGGCTGCGCAAGCGGCTGCAGGTGGTGCAGGCCAAGCAGGTAGAGCGGCATGTGCAGCAGCAGCTGGGCGGCTTCCTGCACACCGCCCTCAGCAAGGTGCCCAGCCTGGACGCCCTACGCCAGCGGAGCCCCGCGGTTCTCACCCGCAAGGCGGAGGCAGCGCTGTGGCGGGCCGCCGGTGAGACTGGCGCCGACGACAGCCTGGGACGCTTCCTCAGGGATGGCTCGGTGCCCACGGAGCTCGAGCGGCTCTCTCTGAGCGGCACGGCCAACCTGCGCTCTGCTGAGAGCGCCTTTGACTCGGACGCCACAGAGAGCAGCTCAGGGGGTGAGACGGACGTGGAGGAAGATGAGCTAAGCAAAGCAGACATCGACCAGTGCCACGTCCCCATGTAAGTGAGGAGCACACATCCACAGTCACATGCCCGCACACCACCCCTAAGATGACATTCACTTCTGTCGGATAGCTTTGGTTATTCCTCGGTGATGTTTTGAATTAGCTTGACAAAGGTGTTAGTTCAAATAATGATTGAGTCGTTTATATGAGGTCATGACACAAGTTGATTCTTGTGTTATTCAAGTAAGTCTTCACTTATGACATTTAGTGTTATAACAGTTTATTTGCTGTAATTAGTTGTCCTTTTAAGGATAAAACTGAGCATGGTTCTTAATTGTAATTTAAGTAAATGTAGAAGTAGTCAGTCAAAAGTCAAAGCTTGATCAAACATGATTAAAAGGCCAGTAGGAACAAAGTGGCGTTCAGGAGTCTGCTGTAGTGTAATAAGGGGTTGTGAGTGCTACGGTCTTTTGTGTCATACTGGACAAGTGAAACAGCCGCGCACAGTACAATGCTGCTTTTTAAATAACTTGCTTCTAGGAAGTCTAACCCAGCAGTCTGCTCTTCACTTGTTTGTTGTTTGTTTTACTTCATTCTTCAGCTTGATCAAGTCCAGAAATGTTTACTTTGCCAAATCCACAGAAATTTGGTTTAGTCCTATGGAAAATATGAGCTTATTGTCTCGCAGCCGCTCTGTTTATGTGCAACTCACAATAGAGGGGTGGTGATTTTTGACAGACGTGACACCACAGCCCAAGAGGTTCTGTCTGTCTACGATAGTGTGTGTTGGCGCTCGGTTGCACGGCCGTTGCGCGTCATGTGATCGTGAGAACAGAGTGATGCCGCTACAGTGTCGGCACTGTGAACGCTCTAAACTGTTTTCCTAGCTGTGGGGAAGACTGTTGGAGACAGTTGATTTTAGCATAGACACTTCTGACTTTGAAGCCCCTGTTTTCTGGGTTGAACACATTGATTCCTGCATGGTTATGTAAGTTAAGGCCTCTTCTGTTGTAATTCATCAAGAGTACAAAGGGTGAAGTGCATGTTGTTGAGCATGGCTGCGTCTGGGTTTGTATCCACTGCTGTGTTTATTGGCACAAAAGAGATGCTAATTTGTGTTGAAGATGCACACTCCTCTCATACACACTTGTGTTTTGTCTGTGGTCCATGGCGCCTCCGTTTGTATGGAGTGTGTCTGCTGGCTTGTGCCTCATCTTTACTAACAGTTACTCCGGATGCTGATGTGGATGGTTCCTTCCTCACCGGGCCTCTGTGCTGTTCTGGTTTTCGTGCTCTCTCAGCCCCTAATTACTTTGCTGAGCTAATTACTTGGATCCAGGTGAGGTGACTTGCAGTCCTGAGAGTGCAGGTGTGTGTGACTGCCGCACCTTTTTGTGCACCCTGTTGAGGGGGTTCACGTACAAGCAGCTGGTGTGCTGCGTATGTTGTACACTGGTGAGACACTCCCTGCCCAGGGAGAGTTATCCCTGAAGTCCAAAATATGCAGTTTAAACATTTATGGGGTTGTTGTAGCGTTTTTTTTTTTTTTTTTGTGTGTGTGTTTTTATTGTTTTGTTGTAAAATCAGCAGCTAAAAATTGGACACAATTTTTTGCAAAATGTAGGTTTTTTTAAGTTTGGCTTTGTAGTGGTAATTTCTGGAATTGGGCTTGAATGTTGTCATCTAAGTGGTGCGTGTGTCGCCTTGGCAACTGGCATGGTCTTTATCTCTGTTTACGGTTACATGTTGTGGTTTACAGTTGCGTGTTTTTTTTTTTTAAGCATACTGGTGCATTAGCATTATTTATCAATGATTTTTGCATTCACGTAATTTAATACAATACTATATCCTTTACATTGTTTTTGTCCAATGATAGCAATGTTTTTAAATGTTAGTGAGAGTCTGGAGTGTGATCAAGAACATCTTCAGTGCCTGAGGTAAAATAAAAAAAATTCATGCTGAGTGTAAATAGTTGCTTTGCTAGTCTTCACATCCTATTTTTGAGGAGTAACTGAAACTCATGTCCTGCCTTTGTGTGATTTGGAAGAACGAGGAGGCAGTGATGTAAATGATAATCCAAACTGTATGATGCTGTGCCACATGTAGGCAATGTAACATGAGGACATAATAGGCTTACTGGCCAGATTATAACATGCTTGTAGTCCCTGAGGTCCGTGTCAGCCTACATGTGGCTGTGGCTGCTTTCTTTAAGGAAACACGCTAATTGTGGTCCTGGTGTTGGGCTAACTGGTTATACTTGTAGAATCCTGCTTTTGTTATAGAGGCTCACCTTTAAATAGTTTACTAGTTATCTTAAATGGTTTCTGCTAAATGGAACCTCTGATAATGTGTGGCCTAAAGGCAGGGTTCCACACTGCGACTGAATCTGATGCAAATAAGCAAGTGTACAAATTTGCATGAGTTTTAATGCTTAGTGACTGATTGCACTGTAACCAGATGACTGTTGATTTGACGTGGTCTGCCTTTCATCTGCCTGTGAGATGTTACTTAATTATGTCTCGTGTTCATGACTTCATGCAGTTTCGTGACTGCAGATGGTGAACTAAGAGACTACATTGAGCAAAAATTACTGCGAGTGTTCCACACACTGACTGATGAACTAACAATGGAGAAACATTTTAATTACTTTTTATTTCTCCTCTTTTAAGTGCAGCAGATTATCAAAATTTGTCTAGTGAGCATAATGGATAATGATAAGTGAGGCCAGGCGGCTCTTTGTGGCTGTTTATTGTGTTACAGTTCTAACAAATGGAGCACATGCATAAATTAGCTAAAAGACAGCTGACATTAGAACAGGTCAAGAACCAGCCAGAGTGAAGCACAGACCTGCAGACACAGGTCAGAACTGTAATCTTTTCCTGCCAACTGTTTAGAGGCTATGGCTTAACAGTTAGAAAACTCATTCAGCTCCTCGGTGTTTTGTTATAGGGCTGATCATTCCTGAGCAGTTAAATCGGTTAGGGCCCTGGTTAAAGGTAGTGCGAATGGATTTCTTAGTGATGTAATGTTGGTTGTAAACAGGTAAATGGGGCAGGGTAAGCGCTTGGCGTTTTCCATGCCTTGGCCTTAAAAACACAGGGTTCTTATTGTGCACATTCCTCATGCAGGGGGGATATCTGCTGAGATCAAAGCTACTGCTTTGTTCCTCAGATGTGCAGACGATCATGGCAGAACTCAGAAATGTAAAAGCAAGCGTGAGATCTCCTATCCGTGTCACTCACGGCAAGCATATTGATTAGCTAGCTCCTTAAACCGGAGGTGCAGTATGAAGGTTGCACTGCGAGGGGGTGTTGGCATTACGTCACACTCTGATACTTTTTCTCCCAGCCTGCTCTTTACCATGTTACATGCAAAAATGCAGAGGCCTGAATTTCCTGTTTATGTAGTGGTGAGCAGCGCTTCAGTCTGGCTGGCTAGCGGAAGGCTGCTGTTCTGGGTCATGGGAGAAGCACAGGCTGCTGCCTCACTTATATTCAGCTTCACCGTCCTCAGATGAGAGTTCATTGACAGTTTGAACTGTAATGTGTACTAAGAAAGGGAGGAGGAAAAAGGAAATGGGATTGTGGATGCTGAAAGAAAAGAACAGTGTACTTCCCTGCTACTGTTTTAGTTTATTGTTCAGGTGACACTTATTCAAGGAGACTTATCATTTTACTGTGTTTGAATGTTGTGCTTAAGATAATTAGATTTAGTACATCCTTTATTGAGAGAACACCAGAACATTTTGTGTACCACCAGACAGGTCATCTGCAGCTGTAAACACCGCAGTACCTGCTGTCTGATAGCAGTCGGGAGCTTTCAGGAGCCTGCAGCTGTAAACACCACAGTTCTCTGTTTTTAAAGATATCCTGTGTGACAGTGAGATTTAATAGTGGCAGAAAAAATTTAAGTCTACAGCATGTAAGATGAGCAGTGTTGATCTGGTGGGTTGACAGTGCTTATGAAGCTGGAGACGAGCACAGCTTGGCTAATGAATAACATGGCGAGCTGGAGTCGGTGGATTTACAGCCTCCTCTCTTTGTCCTTGGACCAGTGATCCACTGAAATATCTCCGTATCTCAGAAAAAGAGGCTGCGCGATTGCATGCATGTGTTGTGGCAACAGTGGTGTGGCACCAGTAAAACAGCGAGTTCTGCGAACGCCTAGAGGTGGAGCAATAACAGAGACGTGCGGCTCGTGTGCCTGCACCGCATGGCAGCCCATGTTGTACAGGTGTAGCGGCGCACGCCCAGGGCCCATACAAGTGCTTGCAGAGCCATGGTGATGTCGGGGAGCACAGCGTCTGGAATAGGAATGTCTCTGACACTCCTTTACCATCTGAGACCAATGGAGGAATGATGTCCAGAAACCACATAATGACTTAACTTCACAACAGTGAAAATTACGAGCTCAAGAAAACGTTGCGCTTGTGTTTTTATAGTGGTGAAGTTGTGAGTTGCGCAATGAAACCAAAGCTCAAAAGTTCTGTGTCAAATAGTTGATGAAGAAACATGGATGTTTAATGTGCGCTGCAGTCATGTCAGAAAGTCAGAGCTCTGTGGGAACAAAGGGTGATGTTCTTTTTCTTTTTAACAATGCATTTATTGTCAAAGGGACTGTGAGCCAGAATATGAAATAATGGGGTTGTTGGTGATTTAAGTAAAACTAAGTGCATATAATCCACAAAAATTAACTTTGCCATTGTAAAGTTATGACTATTATTGCAGTCTTTCCTTAAGATAGTTGTCCGTTGTTTAAATGAATTTGACATTTTGCAGGTGGCTGAGTTTATTTAAAGAGAAACGGTAAATAGGCCGGTTTACATTATACAAGACTTATATAGTGTCTGTAAACAATGATTAACTTGCAAGAGCATAGCTTTTTTTATAGGTGCTTGAGAATAATGTGTTCAGTGCATATGAAATTAAAATGAAGAGACATTTCCACAGACAGGTCATTTAAGATGTTATTCTGTTAAATGGAAACCCATGAAGATTTCAGCTCTAATAAAAAGGTGGTTATTTGAAATGTCAGTGAATAGTGTTTGCTGATGTTGGACAGAAGTGGTGTTGTAAAGGCAGAGAGAGGTGCTGTCATTGGTCAGCAAAACAAGGGGCCTTACTAAAAGGCACATAATACGGTGATAACAGTGATGATATGCCTTCTTCATATTAAAGTCTTATTTACATAAACTGCCCTAGATAAATTGTCACATGTTAAGTCTTGGCAGGCAGTGGATTTTTTTTGTTATGCATTTTGTTGTAGTGGTCATTTATGTACAATTGTTTATAAACAGTGTTTATTTTCTCCCTCTTCAGAAAGTCTGTGTTACCCAAGTTAAAGCAGAGACGATGGTAAAGCCTGCTATAACGTTCTACAGGGTCAGAAGTGATGTAAATGGTGCTATTTTTTTTGGTAGTGTGGAGGCCTTTGGGTTTTAACGTAAGGCAAACAGTGAATATGAAAATAAACAAGGTTAGAGATTTAATTCCCTTCTGAGCTGCAATGGGAGTCCTTGGAAGGTCCCAGACATTTGACCACTAGTTGGCCGGTGTGAGGCTCTTTCCCACAGTTCAAAGGTAAGGTAACCTCTTAATGTGGGGGTTTGTTTCTTACTTGGTTTCCTCCGATTGGGTGTGGGCAAGCCGCAGGTTCATGTGCTCACAGGTGGACATGTGTGATGTTAAGTGGAGGCAGGAGGCCCAGTCAACACCGAGTGTCGATTTTGATTGGTCTTGTTGATGTTTACATATTAAAGCAGCTGGTCTTTTCATTTCCTGTGTCACCTGTTCAACTTCCTGTGTGTGACATGCATGGTGCTGCTGTTGGTTTTCTAGGTATCAGGTACTCTGTGGTCTATAGATGTTATTGAATTGTATAAACTGCTGGCAGAATGCTTTCATTTTGAAAGATCTGCAGCATGGAACAGTGGTGACCTGTATGCTTCCTGAGTTTTTGCTTGCAATTTTTTTTCTTTCATTGCTTTGAATTTCCCTTTCTGCTTAGTAATGCCAAGTTGAACAGGGTGTGTTACTGCCTTTCATCTGCTCTTTGATACCATGGAAACCTTTTCCACACCTCTTCATTCTTATGAAGGCTGTGTTAGAGCACGGTGATGTGTTTTCACAACAGACAGTATAGGGTTTGGTATGTACGTGCACTCGTGTGTGTAAACTGTGTGGAGAGCTCTGAGGTCAAGTGAGTGTATAACACTGCAGCGTCGCTGTATGTGAACACTGGATGAAGTGTGTCGTGGAGACAGCGCACATATGGACATGTTAAGGTGACTCCGGCCTGCAGGAAACATGCAGTGCAGTGATGGCCTTGGTTTGCAGTCGATCGACATGACGCTAGCTCACACGTCTGCACCCACGCGCTCTGCAGGGAGAAGCACGGGTCCACTCTTTGCACAGGTTGGAGCTGTGTCTCTGTGCTCTCTTAGCGCACCTTTGCATTGCCGGCAGTGCTGCGTTCAGGCCGAGAGACGTTTAGTGTGAGTGTCCCCGCTCCTAGCGAAGCGCTCTGTCTCAATGCACTTTCATGCAAACCCCTTCAAGTGTGTGCCGCTTGTTTTCCAAGCCCATTTTCCGCTGGATGAGGGAGCTGCATGGCTGAGTGCCGATTCGCAACAGGTAACGTGCAGGGGCTGCAGCCGCCTGCGATGCGCTGCATAGTACCCCTGCACTGTCACCATCTCAGCCGTGGCTGGAAGGTGTGTTACTGAATCTCATCGTCTTGGAAACCACGAAACCACAAAGAGCTGCCACAGCTGCCTGTCTTTTCTACATGTTTTGGGGTCTCTAGGAGAGGCGGCTGTGTGGGCAGGTCGCCACATGTGGAATGAGTTTCAGACGTGTGGCCAAGTTATCACTCACTCACACATTTGGTAATTTCAGGAAGTGTAATAAAAGTCTTGAGAGGAACATACTGTAAATAGTGTGTGTGTGTGTATGTTGTATAGGTAAGGTAGGCAGAGATACCTTTGTGTCAGATGTGAAGAGGGATTTATTTACATAGACAGGGTTTACAGGAGAAATGTGTTGTATGAGACCTGTGATGTGCTAACTTTAACAGTGTACCCCCGTAGAGTAAATGGACTGAAGGAATGTAGTTGTGAAACTCAGCAGTGTATATTACCCAACCACTACTATTGCATGACTAACACACATTTATGGAGGCTATTTGTGTGTTAGGTGAAGTAATAAGTATTGCTGTGACCTCTCTACTGTGTAGAAGGTGCTTGTGGAGTCCAGGCAGGTGACCGCCACACTCCTGGTTGTGGTCGTGTGCAGACTGTTCAGACCGCTGGTAACACTAGACACACAGTAAAGCTGCACATTACTGACTGACAGCAGGACTGTTGGGTTTTTAAAAAACATATTTAGCATCCATTTCCTGTGTAATTGGAAAGTGTGGAAAGTGTTTAATTATCATGCAGCACTCCCTTAGTCAATGTGCAAAGTCCTTAAGACCGTGTATGGCATATCAATATCGCATCTTCTCTATCCATAGGCATTTAAAAAACTGTCTCGAATCTGTAATCAGTAGACAGTGTGTACTGAAGTGGTACCTTTTGGTGACGTGTAGTGTTGGGGTCTCCTGTTTCCTTGGCTACCTGTGGGCTGTAACCTGCTCACAGTGGTGCCTCTGGCCCATGGTTTTGTTCACCAGGAGTTTTCTTAATAGTACTGAGTAACGGATGACCTCTAGTGCACTGTGTGTGTGTGTGTGTGTGTGTGTGTGTGTGTGTGTTTTAATGTTAGATATTAAAATAGGACGTTGCTTTCACAGCTCTTGGTGTGGGTGGTAAAAATCCATCTCATTTTTCATCTGACATTACTTTCTAGCTACATTAAAGGTTGGAAAACACTTTTTCTTAAGGGTTTTCATGCTCCTTCACTTCCATGTTCACTTTATTTTTGCTAACCTTAATTGTGAATGCCCCCCCACCCCCCCCCGACTAACATTGCTAGAAGTTCAGTCTTTGGTACATTAAATTTAGTTAATCTTCTCTAGGTTAGCATGGATAAGTGTAATGCAAAATTAATTACCTTCTTTTGTTTTCAGCTGTGGTGTCAGAAGTGTGAATGAAATGGCTGAAAACGTGGCCCTTGCGTTGTCGGCAGGCGAATGCGATGCCTTGTTTACTTTTCTGCGTTGTGTAATGGCTCTGGACGTAAGGACTGTGGGCTGAATGGGTGAGTGACAGTGAGAGTGAGCCACAGCCAAGGCACCGCCTCCCACCGCCACACAGCCCTCTCCTCTCTGCTGCCTTCTCTCTCACTCACATGCAGGAAGCGCCCCTCTGTGGGTGTGTCTGTTATTCTGGAGGTTTCTGGAGGAGGGGGGCACTTCCTGTAGCTGTGGTGTTCTCAGACTCCCGTTAGTCTCGCAGTGAGAGAACAGCCAGTTTTGGTCGCACAATAACACCTGACTGTGCTCCTGTCTTCTGCGATTCTTTGTTCTCTGCTCCTGAACATGTGTTTCTCTTTCTGCACTCGCTTTTACATTTGGCTTTGCCTGGGGAGAATATTTACACTTTCATTAAGTACATGGAGTCCCACAGTTGAGGGTAACTAGTGACCTCTGGATTTCTTTGTATATTGAAGTACATAGTCTCCATTGTTTTCTATCTTAAAATTCAATAACCCAGCCTTAATCACAATACAAAGTCACCTTTAAAATGCTCTATACAAGCTATGAACATTGAAAGTAGTTTCTGGTGGGTCGGAGTAAGTGATTCAGTGTGAGCTGTACTCACTGTTGGTAGTAGAACTCGGGTTCTCTTGCCACCCTCACCCAGAGGCTGAGCTCTCAGGGTCCCAGCCACACACTTGTGTCTACATGGGCTTCGAAGTGCCCAGCTGCACCTGTCTTTGGCAGCTCCCGCTGAGTCTGCCGCCTCTTGCTCTCCTCCGGATTTATGAAGATCGGGGATGGGGACAGGCGGCCAGCTGCTCACGCGGCAAAGCTGCGCGGCCATGTCATATCCACGCCGATCAGTAGCAAGCCCCTCTAATGGCTCCTTCACTGCTACATGTGATGGGAGGGGCTTGATCCTTCCCCTGTGATTGGCTGCTCCGTTCAGTGAATCTCATGTCTATTTTCAGAACATCTCTGCCCTCGCACCGCTTTGTTAACGCCACCTGCACAAGGGATCGTCGCTGGAAACCTGTAAATTGGCATGGGTGCCACTTCACAAAGTGTGTGTGTAGTGTGTTAAAGATTTTATATAAAATTTTCTTTGTTAATTTTGGGATCGGCACTTGTGGTCTGGCCGTGTACAGCAGTAAACCTCGCTGTGCCCTATCAACTGTGGTTCTGTGTGAACTCCCAGGCCTGACTAGGACATGGGCAAATTACAGATCACATCCCAGGACTCTCCCAGAAAAGCGGTGACCGGGTTCTGAGCCCAACCAGGACGGATGAGGCAGAGCTGTAAGTGTAGTGACGGCAAGGTGACAGTGACTAAGCAGGAGGCCCTGACTTCAGTGTGCTACCCTGCACACAGAGGTGGGAGGAGTTTTAACTCTCTGCCAGCCCTGTGTTCATCACCTTCGCTCTTGCCAATGACGTGTTTTTACTTGTCTGTCAGGTGTAGCATATGCACTTTGCTGATTGTGTAAATGGAAATCCTGTTTTGAACATGCCACTCCTGTTGCATTTGTGCAGTCCAGAGAAGCAGCAGCCTCCCGTTCATGGTCCATGCCCCCCCCCCCTTTATAGGCTTACTGAGACACGGTGCAGTTGAACTTGTGCTTTGGGTAGCTGGCCTCTCAGACTGCACAGAGGCTGTGTCACAATGTGGCTGTGTCTCCACGAAGCCTGGTCCTCTGGGTTCCTGATGCAACTATGTGTAAAGAGTCACATGAGGGGGGGGGTGGGGACAGTCAGTCCACACTGGCCTGGGGTCACATGGCAAGCACTGATGTACCCATGAGTCATTGCAAATGGAGACCTCTCCTTTCTTGCTTGGCCAGGGACTTGAACCCACACTGCTTGCTCACCAAACATTGTGATAACGTTTAAAGGTGATGAATGACTCTGGCCTTTTTTTGGACATGTTTGCAGTGAACGCTCTTCACAACATAAATGAAATGTCTTATTGTCTGTTTGAATGGAGGAAGGTGAAGCTGTTTGCTGATTAGCAGGAGGCCTAGCTTACAATGCAACCACCACCCCCCATTTGCCTTTCACCCAGAGCGTGGGGGTGGGGGTGTCGGGTGAAGCTTCCCAGAGACAAAGCTTCCTTTTCAGCTTATTTATTTGTGCCCTCCCTAGTATTTCCTGTGCAAGTTCCCAGCGCTGTGGCTGTGCGCTGAAGGACAGTGTGTGGCCGGAGAAGCCAGCTCACGCACGTTCTCGCTTCAGCTAAATAATGGATTTGCGAGCCGTAAGTCACGTGCCACAGATTGCAGCTGAAGCGGAGCGCTCGGACGATCATCCCCAGTGCCTGGCATCGGCGGCCTCTGCTTTCGACTCACAGGGCCTGGCCTGTGTCGTGCTGTGCCATCTCTACACCAGCGCGCAGGCCCCCGTCCGAGCAGCTCACTCTGCATGACGGTTTCCGTTACAGTGCAGCATTTAATTGGCCTCCATTATTTAGCTGTTGAATGGAATGTCGCTCTTCACCTGCTCTCGGGCAGAGCACCGTAGCGGATGGCTCACACGTTTGGCAGCCTGTGTTTATAAGCCAGGTTTAGCCGTATAATGAACAGGTGATTAAAAGGCAAATTTCTGCTGCCCTCCCAACATGAACTTGTTCATCTTGTTAATGGTGACTAAAACAATAGAACTGTTAGCCTTTAACTTCTGTGGAGTGATTTTGATTTAGTTTTTGACTGAAATAAATGGGATATTTAGACAGGATGGGGTTGTGGTGTTCAGGTTCTGTATAAGGTCTGGAACAGTGTGGACAAATAACGTTTTAAAATACAGGCAAAGTAACTGAAGGTAGGTTGAATGTAACAGAACTTGGTGTGCCAGCTGTACCCAGACAGCGAGGAGATTTTCTGCTTCAAAAATTCTACTTTTATTCTGTATTCATCAGTTGCATGTAGTGGAGCAGTACAAGGTCTCCAACGTACAGTTTTATAGTACATGAGAAGCTAGCTTTCCTGAGCCTCTGTCAGGCCCTCCTGCACGACATTACCAAGACGCATTTATAACAAGCGTGGCTGATGAGGTAACCATTACTTGGACACGTCAGGCTTTATTTAGAGAGCGTGCGTGCGCGCGCGCATTATTGATGTAGGTCGGCTGATGGGGGTAATGGGTGCTGCGAGGCTGAATTTAAGCAGCCTCTTTGTCAGTATTTCTGCTGTAACTCTGCAGGCTGTCACACCGCCTGTCGCGCTGAGTCTCGTTAGCACAGGCTAGTGGTGTCACAGCCGTCTGGCTCTGTGGAAAACGTGGCTGTGGAGCTGTAGTACGGGCTCGGAGTCTCCTCGTCACGCCTCTACTTCCTGGATGGGAGGTTGTGCTCTTTGGTGCAGGGCTGCTGATGGATTCGTCTGTCTGTTGCTGACAGGAGGTGATGGCCGCGCTTTTCCACCTACTCATCCACCCTTGGAGTGCACACGTCCGCTCACGACCAAGTGCTAGCTCAGGCTCCGTTTACTGAGCTAATGGCTTCAGGCCACACTGGATTCAGCAGATTTGTGTGTTTGGGCACAGCAGGGCGTCATCTTTAGATTTCTGTTAGACTGTCAGTCTTTCTTTGATTCATGTTTACCCTTTAATTTGCCCGTTTTTACTAATGGTAATTCCAACACAGGCGTTAGTAATTACTTTACTTGATTCAGGCTTCAATAGTACTGTTGTATGGGAAGCAATGTCAGTTCATTGTGGATTTAGCAGGAAAAGCTACCTCCAGTAATTGCTTTAGTTCTGGTTTTCAAAATAAGCACTGGCTGAATCATTAGCATTTTAAATGTGGTAAACAAGCCTGGGTGTCTGTCAGTCACAGCCGTTTTGCTGTGTGTGAGGCTGCTCAGCCGCTGTGGACAGGCACATGGACCATGCCCACACAGACCAGCGTGGGGCATCTTGTCCTGTTGTAGCTCTCCTCCCAGGTGTTGGGTTGGGAACCTAGGAGCCAAAAGCCAGCTGTTGGGCCAGCCGGGCTCTTTGGGGTGTGGTCTGCATATCTCCAGGTTGAGCCCAACTCCAGACTAGGGCTGAAGCCATTCTGTCGCTCAGGCTTTGTGGTCGCCTTTCACCCTTGAGGTGCAGAGACATCCTCCCCGGCTTTAGATGTTGTCCAGCTTTAGTGCTGGCTGTTCTCTGAAGGACACATGGTTGCATTTCCTTCCTTTTTAACCTCCTGTTACTGAAGTTTGGACTTGCTGTAAACAGGTTTCAGGCCACAGCAGGGCTGTCCAAACCAATGTCATTATATCATAGTCTGTCTTGAACTTCCTTCTTTTTAAAATGTTTAAAATCTGAGAGAATGACCAGAATCAATGTCTGTATTAGTTAGTAAATATTATTTAATTAACTGGTAAATTTGTGATGATGCCAAACTGTAGCTTGGCTCTTCACCCAGACTGGGCTGTCTGTCTGCCTTCAGACCACCATGCAGCATTTTTCAGTATGGTGACCTTCCCCATTCTGCCCTTTCTGGACCAGTGGTGCCGATCATATGGAGTATGTTATGCTGTCAGCTCCCTCACCCAGCCCATTCAGTCGCCTCACACAGGAAGTGATTTTGTGGACGGCTTCCTGCTGTCTCTCCGCTATCTTGATCTGTTTCCTGCAGTGCCTGCTCTCATTCTAATTGTATAACCCCCTCCCCTCCTGAGGCTGTGGCCCTGGTGTTTCAGTCAGACCTGACCCTATGGGTCAAGGGAACAGCTCCGCCCATTTGGCAGAGCCCTTTGTGTGGTACCTGCTTCTGTGTCACATGTGCGCACACCTGCACAGCTGTGTTTGAAGCACACAAGTACAGTCTGCTGCTGCTTCATTTGCTGGGATGTATTTGAAGCTGATGACATCAGGGCTTGTTCCTTTACTGGCACAGGCCGTCACCCTGGGAAAGCTGCTTTCACTGTAGCTGACAGCTGCAAGGCGCGTGCGTGCGCGTGCGTGTGTGTGTGTGTGGTCCTAGACTCTATAGGAGAATTTTTCTTATACTCTTCCTCACTGTTGTGGCCATGTATGCAGTGTGTCAGCAGGTATTTGGGCTTGTTGTCCAGAGGCCAGTCTAGGCTGTTTGTGTACTACACTCAGGTGGAACAGACTATATGTCTGTCCTCTACCAGCCGTGTCTCATGGTGCTCCATTTGCAGTGCAGGAGGAGTCGTGTATTTATGTGCGTGTATGTGAAATCACCCAGTTGAGAATGTGCTGATGGCAGGCAGGGAGTACTGGCTCTTATTTGTAGGTGAGAGGGTAAGGGAGGTGCCATTGCATGTGAAACCTGCTGGAACTGGCCATCCATCTTCAGTTGTTCATTGTGCAGACGCTTTGATTTGCTGCTGCTCATCAGGAGTGCTTGTAGAGGAATGTTTGCTTTGAGTGCCTGCTTTCCTCTCGTGGATAAGCAGCACGCCAGATGCAGAGGATGAGCTGTGAACGCTGTGCTCACGACTCTGGTCAATTTACCAAACTGACTTTACGTTATTTTCCCCTCTTCTTGTATTCCCCGGAGGAAAATGGTGATGTCTTTCTCCTTCCCCCCTCCAGTTTTTTTTTCTTCTCTCCCCCCACTCAAGAAGCACCTCCACTTTCTCCTCTTTTAATAAGTGCCACCCCTCCTTCGTCCCTTACTTGTGCTGTGCGCCATGGAAGTGTCATGTGATGCAGGGGCGGGCTGTTTGTTTTTATTACATTAAAGCTTTTGTTCTTCAGCCGCTGCAAGGAATCCTCCCTTTTGGAGGACGTAGTGTAGGGAGGAGGAGAGAGGGCCCTCTTGTGTGGCAGGTTCAGCATGGGAACGTCCTTCTCAGACCACAGACCTAGATGTGCTGTAGCCAGCTGTGCTTGTAGGCCATATCTACCACCATGTCCTCACCTGTTAGCCGTCTCTTCCTGATATCACAGTCCTCTGTTGTCAGTCTCGCAAGGGAAAGGTCACTGGAACCTTTGTTTAAATTTCAAAGCCAGAATGGGGTTTTTCATTGCCGAATGATGAGATCAGTCCTTGCTTGTACCCTCACCCGGAACAGAAGAGGCCAAAGCCTTTGGCACACTGACGGCCCGAGTGTTTGTTTTGGTCCATCAGAGCAGCGGCAAAGATGACGCCATCAGGGCTCAACTGCGCCCTTGTCATGTGACATGTACACAGTTCACTGGACACGCCTGAGTCCCCCCCCCCTTCCTCCCAGACAGACTGGATGAGGAAAAGAAGAACTCATTTGCCCCAGAAATACAGCCTAGCTTTTGTGCCCCTGAGAGGGGCTGTGGCTTTTTAACCCCCATTTTTAAATGTGCTTTGTCAGAAACTTGATTTGCTTTGAAGCTGTTCTAAGGCACCATTTCACCTAAGAATCTTGGAGTGTGTAGTGCTGGCATGTGGCAGATTCCACCTTTTATGGCACAGTGCAGTGTGACCAGCCCTACCTGCAGGCAGCCTGGAGGGCTCCTCTCGCTGGTTTCCCATCAGAAGTGTACCG
Source organism: Chitala chitala (assembly GCA_025773905.1). NCBI lineage: Eukaryota > Metazoa > Chordata > Actinopteri > Osteoglossiformes > Notopteridae > Chitala > Chitala chitala. The sequence continues at coordinate 8,672 of JABJVR010016097.1, read as the reverse complement.
GGTGATGCTGTTTTCCAGCCCAAACACAGGGGGAGGGTAACTGCACTCTTTTTTGCAGTGTGCTTCAAAGCAAAGGATGTGACACCGTTTCCGACAGACCACAGTTTCCTGCTTCAGAAGTGGAAACCTTTTATAAAACAATGTATCTTCCCCCCCCTCAATGTAACATTTTTCACAGGATTATGGCAGCCTTTGCTGTGCTTATTTTGGTAGTCTCTCGAGGGCTCTCACATGTGAAGCGGCACCCTGTGCATGATGCGTGCCTGCTGTTCCTTTGCGCGTGTGCACGCTCTTGTCCTTCTGTGGACACTTCCTGCCCACGTCCTGCTCCTGCTGATCGTAGCGGAGGATGGGTTTGCCTTGTGCCCTGTGGCGTGCGTGTAGAACGCCCTCCTGTTTGCATGCTTGCTTTTTGGAACAGCTACTCCCCCCAGCTCATGCGGCAGGCTGTGGTAATGCAGCCTCCCCCCGCCTTCATTCTTCATGCCTCCCCCTCGTCTTACTGGATGTTTCTAATTAGGAGATGGCAAAGGTGCTGCTGTTCTGACCTGTAAGACATTAGCTCGAAGACATTCAGTTGCTTCAGTGGAGAGATTGCTTCTAGCCTGTGTCAGCTGGGGCTGACCTGTCATTGCTCCCCGGTCTCAAGGTGTATGTGTCAGTGCTGGAGCGCCCCCTAGGGACAGGATTCTTTCTCTGTGGGAAAAAATTATGCTGCTTTGCATGCAAGTGAGAATGGAATTGGGTGTCTTGTAACCAGGCTGTGGGTGAAGGCAGCTTAATGCTGACACAAGAAATGGCTCCTGCTGTGTGTACAGGTTAACTTGCAAAGGTGACAAAAGCAAGAGTTTGGTTGTTTAGCTACTGGCTGGGACAAAACAGAGCGTGGGACTTTTTCTGTGACAAAAATATTATCACCACAAAGAGATGTATAAGATTTCATGTACTTAGGTTGAAACAGGTTCAGTGGAATGGAAGACTTTTTTTTTTTTTTTGAGATTTAATAATCATTGTTAAATGTGAATGTCTGAGTGTGTTTTTGATGGGTGTTTTTTTTTCTGTAAAAAATAAACATTGGGTGTCGGGTGTTCATTATCCGAACTGGAACATTAGTGATCAGCTGTGTGTGTGTGCGCGCGCGAGTGCGCGTGTGAGAGAGAGAGGGAGAGAAGCGCGGCGTGGAAGAAAGCTCAGCCAAAGTTCTGTTTTGACCATTAGCTCTTGTCGTCTTGTCCTTCCTTGCCTTGACATGCTGAAAAAACGTCAAGGCAAGGAAGGACAACGCCTTCTGTATATCTCACACACACATGCACACACACACATTCTGTAGGTAGTTATGCTCCTGAAAGTTCCTCTTGGCAGAGCGGAGGGCACGGTTACTTTTAAAGTTGTGCCTTAATAGAATTTATGAAAGCACAGCAGCTCTTCTGTACTTCGTAGGCTGTGGTTTTATTCACCTTGGACATGACAGCGTATACATCAGCATTTGAGTTTATATCCTGTCTTAGTGTTGCCGTAATGCCGGAGCAGCCTAATGAGATTAGCACTGGACAGGGGAGACAGAGAGCTGTCTTCCCTCACATCTTCCTCCTACAGCCAGGGGAAGATGTGGCCATTAGCACTGTGTCACAACAGCTACTCTGTTACTTCTACAGATGGCCTTGGACTCGTATGGAAAGAACCGTGTTTTGGTTCTAAACACTAAGCGGAGTCAGGTGGCCAGTAGTAGACATAGACATGAAGCGGAGACATGTTAACGTACATTCTGTAGCACGGAACAAAGTTGTCAGTTAGTCAGCGGTTTTT